>LTAE01007668.1:0-12867 GCA_001647135.1 Pontederia paniculata | reverse complement strand
TGTGTGTGTGTGTGTGTGTGTGTGTGTGTGTGTGTGTGTGTGTATATATATATATATATATAAATGGAGACCACATCATGCATGGAATGGTACATATAGAGAGAATATCAATTTATGTTTTAGAGATTATGGTCATCAGTTACTTATGAATCTAATTAAGTGAAAGTCATATTTTATTTGTTGGGAAATAAATGTAAAAATGATTACTTTCCTATTAAATTTGAAATATTAAACGAATGTTGCAAGTTAAATATTGAAATATCCACTTTTCGATTAAATGATACGAGTTATCTCTTCAAGTGTTAATGTATCAAAAAATGAGTTTAATAAGACATTGATGAAACTTATGAATAGGTTCTTATTATTATTGATTTGGACTCGGACGCATCGGATTTAATGAGACCACATGATATCGAAGTGAGTGGATTTACCACAATAATTGAGAATGCTTTAGTAGCTATCCATAATCTTATGTCGAGGTAAGACATATTTTCTAAAATGGATTATTGCATCCATGTGTCGCTATGCATCATATGAAATGAATGCTTGTGAGTTATGCTTTAATTAGTTAACTTATGCTTAGATTCATGAAAATATTGCACTACCTTTTTACGGATTTCTCGAATGGATTTCATGATGTTTCCTTGAATTTTGGAAATTTATGGTATTCAGAGAGATTTCCATTAATTGGTATATTATGTTAGATGCTCTCTTTATGAAATGCATGTGCATTCATACAAATATTAAATTGTCAGATAAAAAACTGCCTCGTGGTGAGATTTTTGCGGATCATGAGAGAATGATCAACTCAGAGTAGGTGCGGAAAATATTAAGACCTATTCATAGTGGCAACAATTAAATCCTAGTGCCAAGGTGTACATCCCCATTTGGATAATGTTGATGAAGGTAAACTATAAAGTCCGACTATGATTAGCAACCTTTAGTCTGCACAACAACTTGCTTAAGATACGTATTGGTCATACAACCTCAGTAAGGACTCTTCCTTCTTTAACTTACGTTATTCGTTGCTAAGAAGGACAAATGTTTTACATAGCATACATTGCATGATTTTTATTGTTGTTTTATCGTATTATATTGTGGGCTTTTGTTTTATTAGATTTTTTATATTGTGTCTCCCCTGGTCCTTGGGTCATTTTGTGCTCATCCCTCATTCCCCTTTTGTAGGTGAAGAATGCTAGTTTTGTTATATGATGAGCACATGTTGGAGATTTATTTAAGTGAGGTTGAGGCCGAACTTAGTATACTCTAGTTATTAGTTATCTTTTGCTTATATGCATATTCATAAGTAGGAAACTCTTGTGTAGTTCCTAACTTTTATATTTGATATTCATCCATAATGGTTCTACAATTTGAGATTTATTGTTATATTCCATATGTGGATTCATGAGGGTCATAGTTCCTCCTTTCTGATATTGTTTATGAGCCATCGTGCTCTTGTGCGCAGAATATTACATTTTGGGCAGTCGTCCTTTATATGATCTCATTTTGATCCATATAAATTGTGTTATCACTTGTATCCATGGGCAATTTTTTCAATTATACTTTTTACGTCGAAGTCATACTGAAATTTTTGAGAAATCCGTGACTTGGCTAATATTCCTTATCATGTTTCCACAACAATTTAATATTTGAATTTGAAATAGTCATTTGTCTATATTAATCCCTTCGTGATGGGTAACGATTGGCTATGTCAGAGTTGGTCGTCACAGGTTATGGTATCAGAGCCCAAAAATTAGGTCCAATTCACGGAGTGTGGAAATTGTTTGGGTAGTGTAAATGTTCATATCTTTATGTGCCATAAAATTCAAAAGAGTTTCCATCTCAAGAGAGGTGAACGTGATGTACAATCGCAACTATTGTGATGGGTGCATGACTTATTCACATGAAAACATATTAGAAGGCAAGAGAATCATATATTCCTACGATTCATATGATATATTCTACGTGAGCAAAGGCACGTGCCATATTTTTAATGTCTGCATATTTGGTTTGCTGCAAAAGGGGGAACAAGAGGTCAAATTCTCTTATATGAGCAATTAATAACGGAGGCATGTGGTGAACAACATATAACATCGTACCTTGACTGCATGTGGTAAAGATTGTATAAGCATCTCGCAGACTTAAAGTAAAGGTTATGCAAGACATGTAGTGAATCTAGGGTTGAACGATAAAGAGTGTGGATCTTTCACTTAAGATAATATCACCATTTTGGAGATGGTCAAAGGATTAACCATTATTGCTTAAAGATGCACTGTTATTCTTATTGAACCTAGTGCATCTACTTGTTAGTCTCATATGGTTGCCTATCATTATGGACTATTGAACTTTGTACATCAGTGAATGCCATATCGATCCATTTATTTTTTGAGTAATCTCTTGTCTGGTAGTTGAATGTTTAGAGATTGAATATTGGTTAATTAAGATAGAGGATTATTGTTGATTAAACATTGATACCCATCATTTTGTATATGATTCTCGAAGTATTGCCTAGTATTTACTGAGCAGTTGTGAACTGTTGTACCAAAAAGGGAAACTCAGGCTATCTTTCGAGGAAAATATGATAGTCAATAGTGTTTGGAGGATCGATGACGTCCTCTTTGTGATCTATATTATAAAATAATATAATGATTAGATAAGAATGTGATAGACTAAAATACACCCATTTTGTAAATAGATAATTACTTATGTTGAAGGTATTATTGTCTTATGTAGACCTCGATAATGATGTGAAATAAATTTCATTGATTATGACCTTATGGTTGTAATCCTCTTGCTGGGAATCTTGAATTTTGTCATTAATTTTGAATGGTTATTATTGAATTGCCATCAACTTTTGATGAGTAATTATTGATCAATATCATAAATTGTTGAATTTCTTATTATCAAATGATAAATTTAGATATTCATGAAACATCGTTCTATTTTTGGAGATCATGAAGAGGTGTGTTCTATCACTAATTATTATGACCTTTTATAAGTTATTGATATCATTCATGTATGATATGCTGCCGCTGATGTCGACTTGTCATTAACGAGTTATGACTTATTATTGATAAGTAATGAACAATAGATAATTGCCTATTTATTATTGTTGAATGTCGACTTATGGTTGATATATCTTTCGTATTGGTCACCACATATTTGTGACTCACCAATATGAGGTGTTTTTATCAACTAGAGTGTCATCAAGATTACAAACTTGTCTTTACTTATTGCATGTCATCGTTGTCGATGTCGGAATCATTTTTTGTTCCTAATTTGATTTAAAATATTGTCAACTCTAGAATCGCTGTTGTTGATTCCGAAATCAATTACGATTCCTAGTTCCTCATTCTTGATACTGAAATGATTATTGATTCATGACACATCACGATCAATTTTGGAATATGTTAAGGAGTGTTCCTGATTCTTGGCTCACTGTTGTCAGTTATGATATCATTATGAAAATTTTTAGCATATATTATTGGTCAATGTTTGTTCTTGTCGGCCATAGGTCAATTCTTGATCCTTGTTTTATTTGTCCTTGCCTATGAGATTATTTTATTAATAGTGACTCATGATCGACTTTGGCTTTTGAGACTTTCAAAAGATACAAGACAACATTAGAGAAAAAACAGGAAAACCTATAAAATATTTGAGGATATACGAAGGAGGAGAATATATTTCTAAAAAATTTAAGTATTACTGTATTTCAAAAGGCATATATAGGCATAATAAAATATCATATGTGCCACAATGGAATGATGTGGTAGAGAGAAATAATAGAACTCTCATGAATGTAGAGAGGTGTATATTATCCCATTCAGGTCTATCAAAATGCTTTTAAGGCGAGATAATGATGATCGTAAATTTCATACAAAACAAGATTCTCACTAAGTCCATAAAATTAACATCATATGAATTGAAGAATGGCAAGAAGCCCTAATTGTTTCATCTCCAAAAATGGGTATACAAAGTGCACGTATTAGTTCATAGTCAGCTCTGAGACAAGCTGGACTTTAGTACAAAAAGTGCAAGTTTATTGGATACATTGAAAAATCCAAAGGATATATATTCTTTCAATTAAAAAAAGGTCTCGTAGAGAGTCGTGATACTACCTTTGTTGCGAATGAAAAGGAGCATGTTCAAGAGGATGATGATCCTTTAACAATTCTAGGAGATGGTTGAGACAATTCTGAAGATACGTTGGCTATCCAATATTGGGAGTTGATGTTACATCAAATTATATACCTTTGGAAGAAATGAAGGAATTCATTATTTTCACGAGTATAACTAGCACCAACAAATGTTTCTGAACAATACACTCACATTTGGATGATTATGATTTGTACGAGTGCGAGACGTCATGTTTATTTCATTGATGTTCAGATAGAGGATTGTACATATCCAATTACATATAAACAAGCAATGACTTCTAATGAGTCAGAATCATGATCGATTGCCATGAAAGCATAGATGGACTCAATTAATAAAAATGAAGTGTGGGCATTATGTGATTTGCCAGGAGGTAGGCAGTTCGAAGGGTGCAAATTACACAATATTTTTTATGGCTCTCTTGACCGGCACTTTTAAAAACGAGATTGATGGCCAAGAGTTATATTCAGCAAGTCAGAATAAATTTTCAATAAACTATTCTCCAATAATTATCTTTGCATGGATTCAGATGATCTTAACGATAGTAGCACATATAGATTTGGAGTTGTTTGGAATGGATGTCAAGACAACTTTCTTGAAAGGAAACTTATTGAAAGACATATATATGCGACAACCTAAAGGATTTCAAGCAAAGGGTCAAGAGAATAAAGTGTATAAGCTTCAAAAATCATTTTATAGATTAGAAGCAATTATCTAGGGAATGATACTTGAAGTTTCATAAGACAATAGTCCAATTTAGTTTTAGGACGAACAAATTAGATTTTTTTATATACATAAGAAAAGTGGGAATAATTTTATGATATTATCATTGTATGTGGATGATATACTACTTGCCGAAAATAATATAGAGATGCTCATTGAGATCAAGGATAAATTGAGTAAGTGATTTGAAATAACAAACATGAAAGAGACATCTTATATACTGGACATTCAAATTAGTTGTGATAGAAACTTAAAAAGTTTTAGTTTAAATTAAGAACAGTACATTAATAAGGTACTGAACATGTTTAGGGTACAAAATAGCAGCCCCTCACCAATATTGTTGGTAATTAGAGGAAGACTTAGTAAAAGTCAGTGTCTCAATACAGGGCAGAAATCTTGAGGGGGCCCTATGCAGAAGTGGTAGGTAATTTGATGATGTGATGTTCTATATGAGATATGATTTAGCTTACACAGTAAGCTTGATTAGCATATTTCTAAGTAATTTCACAAACACCTATTAAGAAGTCATTAATAGAATATTGTGATATATAAAGGACGTGATACCATTGAGATTGACATATTATTATGATACGTTCGAGGCAATAGAATATTCATATGCAAACTTCGACGATGGTATATCAATTGAAAGTCCACATCAAGTCACTCGTTCCTTTTGCATGAGTTAGTTATTTTTTAAGACAACAAGAAATAGGGATGTATGACTAAACACACACAAGAGGTTATGTCTATTTCTTGCAGTACAACAACTACCAATGGAGTATGACTCGAACGTTTTCTTTTGGAACTAGGGCTTAATTTGATCAATAGACTATTTCCGATGTACTTTGATAATCAAGCTGCTATAACTTGATACATAGTAGAGCCAACATTTTAAAAGAAAAACGCATTGATATTGAGTAACATTATATTCAAGATATAGTGGATAAGAAGGAAGTGACAATAACCTATATGCCTACTAGTGACATATTGATAGATTCTTTCACAAAGGAAATTGCAACCGAAACTTTTATCAAGCATGTGAGCTTGATAGAACTTAAGAATATTTGAGTCAGTATGAAATATTAATGAATAGTGAAATTTTAAGATAGAATCTCTAGTTAGACTCTACACGCACAATAAGAATACTAGCATGCGTGATAATGTTGGTCTAGTGAAAGATTATTGTGTGTGACCAGCCAACGCCATCGTCGCTCACACCCGTAACCACAGGGATACGAACACATGATGCCAAAGAAGCAGTGGATCACGCATAGCAACGGTCGCCTCGTCAGCTTGATGAAATGACTAGCAACGGGCAGCGACAATGGCAAAGATAAATGGCGTTCGAGAACAAGACAATAGGGCATAATCAACACACATGAAGGCCGTGTGACAGGGATGGACGAAAACGCGTATACGGCCTATAAAACGAAAGAGGCATGTTCACAGAGTCTCCATTCATCGAACGGAAACCTCTCTTTTTTTCTCTCTTCAAAGAGGTCTTGATTGAGGTGCATTATGTTGTCTCTGAAAATCCATGGGCCACTTGTTAGTACTCATAGGCGCTCTTCTAGATAGAGTTAGCCAACTCAGTAATCTTCAACAGTGCATGGAGAGACCATAATTTGCTTAGTTCTTCTCCCAGTAGATCCATGTGGTACGTGGTGCTCATGAAACGACCGTCTAGGAGCAAAAGAAGTCTATTTATTGCTGAAGAACACACTTTTCAGATGTTTACATAATTTCTCACTACTGCAGTGTACATTAATCAGAGCTGCAGGCATTATAAAGAATTCCTATATCTTTGTTAAGTTCGACTGTGCAACTTTGCTTTTTCTTTTTTACATTAATGTCTCACCAAAAGGTGGTCCTTTCTGTGTACTGTAACAAGAGACTCTTAGCTGCAAACGTTTGTTATATAGATGAGAGGTGTAAGAAGAAGAAAAATAGTACCTGTGTGTTTAATTCCATTGTTTCATGGAGGTTCTTCATTGATTACATTCTGTGATGGTGTAACTGTATGTCATCAGGGACTTGAATTACTGAACTAAAAAAAAAAGAAGAAATGGAGCTGCATAATGAACGTAGAATCATATTCTTTTTTCTTCAATGTGAGAGTTGCCAATGATGCTCAGGAGTGAATCTGGAATATTTATATCCTTGATGGTGTCTGTTCTTCATTAACCCTGTCACATGCAATCCTGAAATTCACTTGCTTGGGAATCATAACATGTTACATGCACAACATTAGGAAAAAAGACCTCTGCAATTGGTCAATAAGCAAGCTGGATAGTTGCGCAGGAAGGTTTGACTGAAGAATGTGCAACATGCAGCTAATGTTTTAGCATTGGTGGCCACTGGCCACAAAACAACACACGGGATAACAAAGTTTACTATACAAATTTCTTTCTCCAGTTGCATACACTAAAACTCTGACGCCTCTTGAAGGCGCAGCAATTAAAGCACAAGGTCTGGTGTGGTCCTCTTCCTCAAGAACTAAATCCAGCGTCCTACAAATGGAGTGGAAGAAGAAGCCTTCGAAATGAACAGTGGAGATGGAAGCAACTGCATTTGTTCTTTGGCATGAACAGAAGTAGGAAGCTTCCAGAGAAACACAAATTATATAATATATATATATATATGAGAGAGAGAGAGAGAGAGAGATCTCACAACTCACGTTGATTATTGCGTTGATTATTGGGTCAAAGCTTTCTCACCACCACATTCCACCTCTGAACCTGTGTTTTTAGGCTGCTGTACTTGGAGGTTGGCATCTCCACAGTGTCCTTGAACAGATGATGAACATGGAAAAAAGAGCTCATAATTGTCTTATTACTTGGAAATTTAATAGAGCCATATGAACAAGGGAAAGGTGCAATTTTCATGGTGTCTTACTGCCTTGGTAAACTACATCTCGGATAAATTTTACAGATTGATACATTTGTGTTGGAACCTAATTCCTCCAACTTATAATCTGTTCTTATAATCATCTTTAAAATGCTATAATAGGAATTGCAAATTTGCAAGTATTTTCTAATTGACGCCTGCATTCTATGTTACTATATTAATAAATTGAAAATTAAATAAAGGACTTTGATAGTAATAATTAAAAGAGAAAGTTCAATAATTGTCAGCTTGCCTCATCCAAGTATTTTTTTTTACCCGTTCGAATTCTCAGTGTCTAAAGTTAGTAGCACCTGACTAATTCAGAGTCGATACAAAGAGTATAGCTATATTTTTCTAATCAAATTAATGATTTCGAAACTCAAACTCGAGATTATTAACTTTCGATTCTTCAATTCGAAATATATTTTTGCTAATCGAGTGTACCAATCAAACTTGATTCTCATCCAACTACAATTTTACTAGTAGTAGCAGTAGTATGAGTCCAACTCTCTTTCATACACTACCACTATGTCAAACCAGGTTTTCTCAAAAAAAAAAAAGAAAAATATAACAAACCAAGTGATGGACCTTCCAATCTCTATCTAAGAAAGACTTACCTGTTTACAAATGACCTTATTTTTATTCCTTTCCAAATTCCAACCAGGAGTGGATGAGGCACAAACCACATCCCTTCCTACAACAACATACACTGACATGAGTCCAAGTCCATGCAATGAGGCCATGGAATGTGGATTTCTCAAGCTGTGAACCCTTTAAAAATTGGAGAGAGAGAGAGAGAGAGAGAGGCCAGAGCTTGGCCTCCGACCACCGACAGGGAAGGCCTAATAGCTTGAGGCTGGTTGTACCAAACTTGAGACAAATTAATTAACATGTACTATAAAGCTAATTTTAATTGATCCAACACATAGTTTCAGCTACTTCCCATTGAATGAGCAGAAGGAAATATAATATTTTGGAGCACCAGAGTAATTTTTATGACGTCAAAGGTAATACAAAAGAAAAACAAATGATTGATAAATAAAACATTGAAGACCTCATGATACATTGAATAATGTAGTCAGGAAAAAACTATAATGTTTTATCAAGGACATTGTTGGCCCAATTTGCACCCTTAATTATATTAGGGTTTAATATTAATGCTGCTCAAACCCATTATTTATATTAATGCTGTTTAAATGTTAAAAATGTTAACCAAGAAAGGAGGGTTAACTTACGTAGATAGTGGATTTATAGAGAAGAAAAAGAATTGTGAGGGAGTTGACATACAATTTTCACTTTTGTAATTAAAAAAACCTACATATTATTTTGTTGCCTTTTATTTGTATTAGATTGTAGGCCTCCATTTCTACTAGAAAAAGATGGATCTAGAAACGTAAGGACAATAAAGAGAAAAAAATTAAAATAATACTTTAAATCATGAATATCATGGAAGATTGACCATGTCCTGACCCTCAAATTTTTAAGCCATGCGAGTGAGAATGTAAGGTGGATTAGGCTGTACTGATGCTTGGAACTATTTCCAATTTTTATAAGATCTGATTGCTTCAATTCAAGATTCTTAATTTAGATGCCAATATATGAAAACTAAAATGCCACTAGTTCAAGATTTTCATAACTAATCAGAATTGCTCAGTTTTTTTCCAAGATAAAATATAAAGGACGCCCTATGCAATGAAATGATGCCTCTGTTGGATGATGACATTGCCAAAATAATAAATTAAATAATTGCTGCATTGGTTTTGATCTCCCCAAACATGCATAGGATTCCACCTGTCCATCCATTGATGCTAATGCTGGTGTGGGTCAGATGAGATCATTGCTCATGGCAATTGGCATCTTCTTTCATGAATAATAATACATTTTGATTCTAAATCAGTACTGTAATTTTTGAAGGTAATGCCTGGCGTGGGTCCTTAAGCACATGATTATCAACATCAGTACTCCAATAAAGTCATAATATTTTTTGCTGACAATTCTTAGTTAGTTTACTTGTCTGCATATCATGGGTATTCTCCAATTCATTATACAACACCAAAGTAAACTAATTAAATATAATCAGGGAATCAATGAAAATTTAATGACAAAATATCATAAACAGTGATATAGTTCTGGCAAGTAACATATAATTAAGGATTATTTTTTTAATTTTTTTTATCCCGCAAAATCGAATATAACTTTGAACTATAAGACAATTAATTCTAAACTTATATTGATTGGACATGTTAGCCCATCCATGAATGTACTCTGATTTGTTAATTTTATTTTTTATATTTAATAAATATTAATTTTACCCTCGAGAATAAAAATTTTAGAAGAGCACATTTTTGCTCCAGGTGAGCTCGTTTGCACCAGAGGTGTTGGGCTTTAATCCTATGAGGTTTAAGTTAAATTAAATCTAATTAATTTAGGTATTAGAGTTTAAGATAAATTTAGAGGATAGAAGATGAGACGTACGAAAATAAAAAAAGGATTTTCTCTTTTAATATTTTTGGTCTTTAGATGCTTTAGAAAATAGAGGAATTTATCTCTCTTAAGAGTGAGGATAGGAAAGAAGAAGCGAGAGCATTTGAAAACAGAAAGAGATTCTTCTTGAAGAGCAAGAAATAAAGAATAAATTAGATAATTAAAGGAGATCTGAATGTTTCTTAATATTGTGATCATAGATAATCACAATAAATCAGGTAATATAGGTTGTTAAATATTTCATATTTTTTCAAAGAATATATATTGATTTATTTTTATTAGATTATTATTTTAAGTTTGGATAAAAATTTAAAAAACTTTGTAATACATTTTTTATATAGTAAAATTATTCTGTGATTATCCTATAATTTTTATTTTCTTAATGGAGTTTTTTCACATAAAAATTGATGTTTCTTTTATCTGACATTATTTTTGTGCACGATACTGACTTATATTCTTTAATTCTTACATAGGAATTCGAGGGAAAATTCCTAACAAGTGATATCAAGCGAGATTGATTTGGGTGTTCATTTTCTATGTAAATTAAATGTCGAACAACTATTTCAACGAGATGATCAAACTCATGTCGATTAATTATTTAGTTTGTAAAGCAAGTATGAAGATTGTTCTCTATTATAAAGATTTGTTTGATATCGTTGAATTAGAAGATACTATGCAACAAAAAAAAATAGTTGATAGTTAAAAATGAAGCATAGAAAGATTGTCGAAGTAATTAGGAAATTTATTAATGTGAGTGTTTTTCATCGTATTCTTCAAGAGACATGCAAAAATTCTATTGATGAAATTGCAAGGCTTATATGAAAGAAATACAATGCTAATAAAGTTTTTGTGATCTGAAAATTGATGAACTTAAAATTTTAGAATGAAAAATTTCACTCATGAGCAACTTGAGTAATTTCAAGATTTAGTAAATCAATTAGGAGCAATGACTTGTTGATATGCAAAGACTAATATTGTTAAGTTCCTTATTAGAGTTGTAGAAAATCTTGATGATAGCACTCAGCAGCTCTTATCCAATTGTGTCATATCATTTTTATGGTAAAGATTATTTGTGTAATGAAGGGGGGAGACAAAAGCAAAGTCACAAGGGTCATGATGACAAATCACAATCTAGAAAAAGATTTTTGTATCACCATTATGGTAATAAAGGTTATATCAAACAAAACTATAGAGATTGGAAGAAGCAATAAAATAAAATAAAACAAAAAGATAGTGATTCGGATGGAATTCTTGTAATTATTTTAGATAAAATTAAGAGCGCAATTTCATACTTTTCAATTAAGTGAGTAATCGATTCAAGTGTTTCGCATTATACAACTCCTTTAAAAGAATGTTCCAACGTATACAAGATTGGTGACTTTGGCAACAATGAAGATGGATAACAAGAGTAGGTTTAAATTGCAAGAATTGAAGATGTATGCATATGAATAGATGTTGGTTATGAGTTGATTTTAAAGGATGTGTGACATATACCTGATTGTGTCTCAATTTGCTTTCTCCTTAATTTTTGGATTAAGAAAGTTATCATGTCATATAGGTGACAACAAGTGAAAATTGATTAATGGATCAATTGTTGTTGCTAAAGAATAAAATTTAGGTGACTTTCTAAAAGATCCAAGTGAATTTAATTGGACAAACAATTAATGCAATAGAGGAAGAAGGTTCACAAGATTTGTGGCACAAAAGATTAGAACATATGAATGAGTAATGATTGCAGGTTTTAATAAGAAATCCATATATTATTCTTTCCAAAGTTAAAATCTCTAAACACTTGTTATCATTATCTATTTGTAAAGCATTGCAGAGTGTCTTTTATGCCAAGTTTTAATAGAAAAGAAAATATATTAGATTCAGTGCATTATGATGTGTGTAGTTCCATTAAGGTTAATTTCTTAGGTGGCAATAAATATTTAGTTACCTTTACTGATTATACTTCATGAAAACTGTGAATTTGTTTAATGAAAACAGAAAAATCAAATACTTTAGATTTTTCAAATTTTTTATATCATGATAGAAAAGAGATAGAAAAAATTAGAATATGTTTTGCACAGATAATGGTGATGAATATATGTCTTGGACGTTCAAGTTATCGTTGAAAGCATGGGATTAGACATGAGAAGACAATGCATGAAACTCTATAGCATAATGGTGTTGGTAAAAAAATTGAACAGAGCTACTATGAATAAGGTTAGATGTAGGCTGAGGATGATTAAATTGCCAAAGCTATTTTGTAGTGAAGCTACGAATACCATGTGCTACTTGATAAACAAATCTTCATCAATTTCTTAGAATTCTAATACTTCTAAGAAAGTATGGATTAGTAAGAGTGTTGAATCTAGGATCTCGAGAATATTTTGAATGATCACAAATTTGTAAGTGAACTCAATCTGTACTGATGAACTTGTTTGAGCTGATTTCTGTAACAGGATATATTCAAGTTCAGTACAGCGGTCGACTTGAGCTAAAGGAATGGACGACCTCTGCACACGTAATTTATACATGAAGAACCATATGTGTGCAGTGGGCGTCCTAAGGATATACGCGGTCGACCAGTATCAGAGGATTGACATGAAGTGGAGAAGCAGAGCATAAACGGTC
>LTAE01007667.1:0-22281 GCA_001647135.1 Pontederia paniculata | reverse complement strand
AAATTGAGGATCAAACTTATGGATTGTCATAGATGATCAAGCTCATGACCGATTGACCTTGCACATGGTTAAGTTAAGTATAGAACCTCTTATTTAATTGTTATTAAGCTTCCGCTGATTTTATTTAAGTCTTAATGCTATATTCATCCTTGTTGTAGGTCAAAGTAAAAGAAGAAAGTATCGTATCGACGTGGCGTCCTGGGAACGATCTAGTCGCGTGTCGAATATCGATTCGGCCGCGTGCGAGGTGTCGTTCTCGGGGCGTTACAAGAAAATGCAAACTTGATGATTCTTTAGCACCTAATAAACAAACATAATTTTATCCTGCCAAAGTTGATGGTTGTCATGTGACTTGTTTCTTCATGGGAGTGGAAAGAAATATACAGAGTGAAAACAGAAGCTTTAATTTGATTCTCTGATCAACAAGTGGTGGCTCAAAAATAGTACTTGAATTCAGAAGTTGGAATTCTGATTGTAAAAATTTACACAGAAAAAAATGGCACTTGGAGAGTGAGTGTCCAACTGAGTCAGCATCAAGACATGAGCATAAGACCTTGAGCAGGCTCAACAACTGCTACTACTCCCACTCCATATGCATCACCAACCTCAAGGACCAGAAACAACATTGATGAAAAGTGGATGCTTAACTATCGAAATGAAGAGCCCTACTTAACAGTTGCTTGGCCAATCACCATGACAGCTCCCTTATTGCTCAAGAATAATAGAAAGCATTCAGACAGAACAACTGAGGAGGCCAGTGAAGATGTGGGTGTAAGCAAACACTAATTACAGGCAAATGCCAGAATCAAGAAGAAATGTGCAACAAATAGAAAAAACCTGGGGAATTTTAAAAGATATCTTTATATGTTTGAGATATTAAGAAAAGAAGACAGAGAGAACATAATCACACATTATAAGTATATGATTATAAGAAAATGATCAGAACTTTCTCAGGTTTAATTTAAAATAATTGAATTGTTACAAAATTCTGTTAAAGAGAATATCAAAGAACATGGGACAGATATAGCAATATATATGAAACATAATAATGCAAATACTCATAAAATTGATGAAGCCAAATATTACAAAAGAAATCATTTATGATCTTATAGTTTTGATTTATGTTTATTTAATCAATAAGAAAGTGAAGCACATGTGATTATATGAGCAAAACATTACATATCACATCTGGGACAAGAATGAATAAATTGAATTCCCCTTTTGTTTCTGAAATTTAGCAATTGAATGCTGTTTACAAAATGCTTTAACTCTATTACTTACTTTCACGTGCTACAGAGAAACAAAAGGTGACTAAAATCTACTTTGTCTATTCCAGACAAAGAAAAATAAGATTAACAAGATTTAACAGAAGAGCACTGTAACACCCCCGATCCATTCAAGATATTGTTCGCTTTGGGCTCGTGTGGCCCGCACGAATTTAAAACGCGTCTTGAATGATAAGGGATGATGCTACATATAAGTCCATGATCACCTCCGTATTTTATCCATGTGGAACTAACTTTCATTCTCATCAATCTCGGGTCCTTACAATCTTTCCCCCTTCGCGGCTCAACGTCCTCGTTGAGTCGACTCACATGGTTCAAGTGAGCACGCGAGGTTGGCTCTGATACCTTCTATAACACCCCCGATCCATTCAAGATATTGTTCGCTTTGGGCCTATATAACCCGCACAAATTTAAAACGCATCTTGAATGATAAGGGAGGATGTTACATATAAGCCCATGATCATCTCCGTGTTTTGTCCATGTGAGACTAACTTTTATTTTCATCATCATCTTGGAGCATTATAATCTTCCCCCCTGGGCTCAACGTCCTCGTTGAGTCGACCCACATGGTTCGAGTGAGGTTGGCTCTGATACCTTCTGTAAGACCCTCGATTTCATTCAAGATAATGTACGCTTTGGGCCCATATGATCCGCACGAATTTAAAACGCATCTTGAATGGTAAGGGATGATACTACATATAAGTCCATGATCACCTACGTGTTTTGTCCATGTGGGACTAACTTTCATTCTCATCAATCTCGGGTCCTTACAAGCACTCTCATCGAATGTATTCTTGTCCTTCCTTCCTGAAGGTCCACAAGAAAATCCTACAAAGTTACAGTGTTAAACAATACAACAAGATCATGATGCCTCGACAAAAACAAGACCAACATAAATAATTAGACATCAATGAAACTTACAAAAAAGAACAACTTATCCATAAAATAACCCAAATTCTTCAATAAATAATATATCCAGATAATTGTATCATCCTCATCATACATAATCCATTCAAACTATTCTAGTACTTTAGTTTATTTCTTTCCTCATCTGTTTATTTCATAATGCTCCAAGTCCAAAGGCTCTTCCCCTCAAAAGGTTTAGTAGTCTTGGATTTTCATCATTTTCTAACTTATTAGCTCTTCCAAAAGATATGATTTGTAGTCATCAAAGAAGCTCGGAGGAAAAAAAGTTTCTCAGAATATGAAACAAGAGTATGCTAAAAAATGTCCAATGATTATCGTGATAATTGTGTTGACTTCATGTTACTTTTTATCAAGGTCTCCATGAATGAATTTTAGTAGGTTCACTAATATCAAGCATTGTTGAATTGACTTCGATAAATAATATATACATTATTCTTAATTATATACTTTTTTAATAACTCTAAAAAAAATTAAAGAATAATCAAATATATGGCATTATATTATTCACCATTATTAAATAAATAATCTTATAAATTACACAAATAGAGTTCTCATACATAGATTATATAAATATATACTCATAAATTTGAGATTTTGAAAAAAAAAGCAATATCTAGATATATAATATATGCACATGCATACACCATATGTTGGAGAATGAAAATTTTGCTCTAATTTTCTTTTTTTCAAATTTCATCTTTATTCAGCTATATTAGATAGAAAAATACTGAAAATCATAAATAACTATATCATAAAATATCAATATTAAAATGAACCAGACAATAATTCCAACGATTTATTGAAACTCTCATTTTCTAAAATATTTTTTCCTCAATACATATTACAAAAGTCTTTCATTGATCTCAACAAAAAGAAAAATTAAAGAAATATAATATTATTAATAAAAATAACAGACAATTTAAACAAATTCACATTTATAATGAACGAAAGGAATTAAGTTAATTGAGACAATAACTTTCATACTAGGTTGGAAGAGAATCTAATGACAATAGAGAGTGAAGGAAGAAAGTGCTAATAATGTATGCGATAAAAATGAAAATACGATAAAAAAAGTTTAAGCTAGATTATTATATAAAATTACATAATTTTTTTAAGAACTCATAAATATATAACAAGTAAAATTTAAATACCTTATTTATTGGAGAGAAAACATGATAAATAAAGAAAATAATGAGTAAGTAAAAGATATTGTATATATAAAGCTTTATAAATAAGGTGGATACATGTAACAATTAATTTATTTGATTGTTAATATATTTTAGATAGAAAATAATTGAATATTACTGATAATTGTATGTAAGAATAAAATGATAGCAAGTTTAAAACAAGAAAATAAAGGTCAACTCAAAAGATATTATCTAAAAAGATTTATATCAAATGATATTATATAAAAATATCTATAAAGTTTTANTATGTAAGAATAAAATGATAGCAAGTTTAAAACAAGAAAATAAAGGTCAACTCAAAAGATATTATCTAAAAAGATTTATATCAAATGATATTATATAAAAATATCTATAAAGTTTTATAAGATCACATAATTAATAAATTGAATATATATAAAATAATTTAATAACCATATCCCATTAGCAGTTAAAAAAAGAATAAAGGCCACCATATACTTGGTTTGTATAAATAAAAATGCAAAATAGAATATATATATAAGCTTTATAAATAAGATGGATACATGTAACCATTAATTTAGTTGTTTGTCAATATATTTTAGATAGAAAATAATTGAATATTGCTGAAAATTGTATGTATGAATAAAATGATAGCAAGTTTAAAACAAGAAAATAAAGGTCAACTCAAAAGATATTATCTAAAAAGATTTATATCAAATGATATTATATAAAAGTATCTATAAAATTTTATAAGATCACATAATTAATAAATTGAATACATATAAAATAATTTAATAATCATATCTCATTAGTAGTTAAAAAAAGAATAAAGACCATCATATACTTGGTTTGTATAAATAAAAATGCAAAAGAGGACATTGGCAGGTTTCAAACTTGGATGGACATGATGTATAAAAGAGGGGCTAACTATTGAGGCAGTACGCAAGATGTGAAATCATAGGTACTAACTTGATATTATTCCAGTGCCTACACGTGCAAGCACAGAAACCCACATGGCTCCGCCCTATGCAAGCTCTGCAGCATTGCCAAAGGTACAGGGATACAAGATACGATTGCAAAAACGATGATGAATACGATGTAGTCTCCCAAGTCCATGCATGCAAAAGATGTTAAGGAATTTTGGGTACGTGCGTATAATCTACACCCATGGTTCCTTGTTATTTGTTATACTCTTAAACTCCAAAACCTAATCAAAGTGTAAACCTAATTAATTATTTTCAAAAGGAAAATAAATGGAATCGTACTTCAATTCTAATTCTAGAATGTTTTGTTCAACTTGGAGAGGTATATATGATTGAGTGTGCAATAATATTGACGACGAGGGACAACATCTTGGTGAACGTTTTGGATTTTTCTCTTCTTTTCTAAGCGAGTTTATAACTTTTTTTTTCTTTTTTCTTTTTTCTTTTTTTCTATTTTTTCTATTTTTTTCTTTTTCAGTGAGTTTATAACTGTATATAGGAAGAGGATGCTATTTCTATTGTAAATATAAATTAATTAAGAGACATGTTCAAAGTCTAATTCTAACACTATTGCTGCTTGAAGGAGGTCTTAAAATATAGTTGTAATTATTATCTATAATATTTGCACAGCAAAAACTATTCCGAAAGCTAATTGGAAAGAAAAAGCTAATTGTCATAATGAAAACTAGCAAAATCTTCTAAAGCACCTAATTGCATATAACAAAAAAAATTAAATCATATAAAAGAAATATAGAAATATTATGAGAAACAACTAAGTTTCATGAAAATAATTCTAAAGTTTACTCAAAATGAAAAAGAGAAAAAAAATGAATTATTCATTAAAACGGAGAGAAGTACAATAATTAGCCCAACCCAACAAATAATATTGTGTGGGATTTGAAATGAGGGCCCAACCACGACCAACAGCAGAATTTTATAATTAATGTGATTTTTTATATTTATATATTGAAAAGTATGATTCCACGATCACTACAGTTTGTCCGTGTTGAAAATATAAATATAAAGATGTTGCTTTTCTTATAAGCTTAAGCTTTTAGGGTTGTTGGTAGCACATAAAATTTAACATGATATCAGAGTTAAAAGTCCTGAGTTCAAGTCTCGTTGTTACTTGTATGAAAATTTATTTTCTCCCTCAGTTGTTCACGTATTTAGGCTTTGGGCTAGACCAAATTGTCTGTGGCTCACATGTGAAGAAGAGTGTTAAGAATATAAATATAAAGATGTTGCTCTTCTTATAAGCTTAAGCTTTTAGAATTATTGATAGCACATACCGACGACGACGACGTCGTTTACCGATGAAGAGTACACGATGGTAAGTGTAACACTCCAGTTTTTTAAAAAAGAAAAAGAAGCGGTTGCATCTATATATGCCTCAAACATTTCGTAGTGTTACAAAGAAAATATTTGTTACAAGTTAAGATAAATTCTGATCAAGATGGTGTAACATATGGACTTTATAATCTTTCTATTGCACTTACCTAGATTCAAGCCTTCTTGAATTAACCACAACAAGCTACTTTTTTTCTCATATAGTACTATTAGTATTATCGAACTAATTAATGATCAAAACTTGACGGAAAGTAGCGGTTGCATCTATATATGCCTCAAACAACTTAATATCAACCTTACATTATATGAATATATAAACCTCCATTTGGTTATTGTCAACCACCACTAATTACCATATAAAAAAAATGCACCATTTTAGGATATGATAGTAATATACAAAAGACAAGGAATAGAGCATAGTTCTAAGTTCTAACATTAGCTAAAAAATGTACATTTTGCAATCAAGTCAACACCTTAAAGTACATGATTTCCCAGTCCTGTTAGGCTTCAAGTCGAGTGCTGTTCCTACTACTGGATATCAATCTTGTTAAAAGAGATGAGGATGATCCAAAGTTTGCAGGGTCACCACATTGCAAAGCTTTGCTTTCTTTGTCAACTAGATTTGGCAACCCACCATTAGATTCCATCCTCTCAGATTCAAGTAAGATTTCATCGAATTTTGTCAGTGATTTCAGCTGCCTGCCAAGTGAAGCTATTGTCTTCTGGCACTCTTGTAGCTTCCCTGCAGCCACTGCAAGTTCTTTCTCCTGTAATCATAATAAAAAAGCACATTAAAGGGAACATTTCATCAATCTTTAGTGGAATTGATTGGTGTGAGTTGACCTCCTCATCATGTGGATTCCATGTTGTGAAGGACAAGAGAAAGGTAGCACTACTGATCAGAAAGAAAAAAATAGATGGGACAACTTCACCTTTTGAAGCTTCAGCTCTCCATTTGTATTTGTCATCAATCTCAGTTGCCTTTCTCTTTTGATCCTCGTCAGAACGCTGGCCAGATTGCGACACTTCGCTGCTAGTTCTTCAGAGAGTGCTTGTTCCTTTGTGATCTTCTCTTCTAGCAAGCTAACTTTGTCATCCAGCCTTTTGCAATCAGAATGTGCAGACTCTAGTTGAAGCTCCAATTCCTTCCTTGTTGCTGCATCAGATGTTGCTTTGGATGCAAACTCTGCCCATAATGATGTCCTCTCTTCCTCAGATTTCAGTTCTAAGAAGCTGATCTTTTCCTGAAGGCTTTTAATTTCTGAACATGCATTCTCGAGTTGAGACTCTAATGCTCTCTTTGTTGCCTCTAAAAATTTTATTTTAGCTGAAAATTCTGAAGATAATATCTTCTCCTCCTCTACTTGGCCTTCTAGCAATTCTAACTTATGTCGTAAACCAGCAGTTCGCCGATCATCTGACTCGAGTTGAGACTGGAGAACTTTTTTGGTGTCATTTGCAGCCTCCAATTTAGTTGTAAGTTCAGTGGACAGTTCTCTCTCAACCCTGAGTTCTTTTTCTAAGATTTGCAACTTGTCATCATGCTTCTCAACATCCAATCGTGACAACTCTACCTGAGACTCCAATTCTCTCTTTTGTGTCTCCAAACCGAGTATGCGATTTCTAGCTATCTGTTTTGTTTTGCTATCCAACTCTAACTGCATTTGCAACTCCAAAATCCTGTTCTCAGCTGCAGCCAGCTGCTTGCGAGAAGTGTCGAGCTGGCGTTCAGACTCGGCAAAAGCTTTCTCAATTTCTCCTTTCTCGCTTTCCATCTTTGCAATCTTCCCTTCTAGCTCAATTGTGAAGTCTCCAAAGGCTGTGTTATTGTTAGATTCTGCTTTAACAGCAAGGTGAATATTATCAGCCTTCGGTGAAGCAACTAGCCTCTCCATCTCGAGAAAATCATCCATGAGATCAATGTCTGCAGAGGTGGTGAAACTCCTTGAGGATATCTTATCATTCTTGAACTGATCAAGCTCAGCAATTAAAGCCGTAGCCCATGAACCTGAGCAACCCAGCTTATTGTTTATGCCAAGCAGCAATTCTCCACTGTCTGATTGAGTATCAGCAGAAGATCCTGTCGAAATGGTGCTTGCGATATCCTTGAGCTCTCTTCCTGGAGATTCTCTATGAACAAGACCACGTAATCTACAACATTCAGCCTCTAGCTTGGCTACCTTTTTTATGTTCTCTAGGTTTTGCTTGCTAGCTGTCTCTGCAGTTTGATTACTGAGATCTTTCTCTAACATTAGTACTTCAACATCCTTGGATCGAGTGAGGAGTTCGTGTTTCAAATCCATTATTTCTTTTTCGGAAGCTTCGAGCCTCTCCTGAAGACTACAGGTAAGAGAAGTTTGAGCTTGAAGTTTTGCATCCTCCAGTTGTGATTTGAGTTCCATGATTTGCTTTTCAAGATCAAGTTTCTCAGACTCATTTTCTTGATCTTTCTTGATAATGATGTTATGAACTTTTGTCTCTTGGTCCTCCATTGATTGATGAAGCTGTTCGAGACAGTCTTTGAGAGCCTCATCAAGGTCATGGATTCTAGATTCAAGAGCAGAGTTCTTCTGAATTATGGCTTCAAGCTGCTTTCTAAGAGCTGCAACTTCAGCATCAGCTTGTTCCCATCCTGTCAAATTCCATAGTTGACAGTTAACACAACAGCATTTATGTTTTTTTACCTTAAACAAAAGTAGCATAGTAGACACCTCACACATGACAAAGTTGAGGACTGCAGATAATTTCCTGTAATTGGTAAATCTTTTGCACTTAATTTCATATTTTTCACTTGACAAGAGGGTCAGTTACTTTCATATTTGTTTTTTTACAAGAGACTTTTAGATGAAACTCCCAAATATTTTTTAGCTCATAACATGTGTTGCTGAAATACAAAGGGTTGTGTTTGAAGTTAAGTAATTGCATGAAGACCCTTTAGACAAATAATTCTATGTTTACCAAATCAAGATGAAATTACAGGTAAGACCAATGTTAATTTGATACATTACTTGGATTGACCTGCATTATTGATCATAACCAAGTTCCTATATCTTCAGTACAAGAACATGGAGCAATACCAGTTACCTGAAACAGCTTCCTCTGCAACTTTTGTGTGCTGCTTGACAAGGTCTTCCTTGGCACTGATGTTCAAAAGAGCATCTGATAGTTTTTCAGTCAAGATCTTCACTGTTTCCTCGAATTCATTATCACCAGCACTTGATGAAGCCTGAAGGGACTGGGGATGATACTGTAATGTTCTTGGAAAATCCTTTAGTGCATCCTGTTTCTGAACAATCAACCAGATATATTCTTCAAATTTTACTCAAATCTTCTATCTAATGGTGGTCTTTCTCTGGTGGAACATAATAAAAAACTGCAGATAATGGTGATCCATGCTTTTATCAAATTACCATGACTAGAAATTGCAAAGCCATTTTTACTTGAAAAGTTATTCTGATTATGCCTAACAAGGACACATCTAAGAGACCAAACTATGGACACATGACTGCAATCATGAGTAAACTATAGTACTAAAACTGAAAGCAGAAAAAATTAGATCTCATACATATTCTTGTGTCATAAATCATCAAATGTAAGTCCCATTTCCTTCAATCAGATAGCGGGTGCAAAGCAGAAAGAGGAAAGATCCACTGTTCAACTAGTAATGTTTGTTTTCTTCAAAAAGATATCAACAATTTAAGTGCCTATGGCCAGAAAGAGGACAGTGTTTGCTCTAAGCTTTTCACTGTCACAATCTCCAGCGTTTGCAAGCTCATTAGCTGGTAAAGGGAACTAAAGAACAATGAGGAGGGCAGTGACTGACATGGTCATCTGATTGCTTCTCGGATTGAGAGCAAACGGAAACGGAGATATCAGACTCTGCAGAGCTCTTCTCCAATGACTTCCTCCTCCAAAGCCAACTCCGGGGATCCATCTCCAAGTCCCAATCATCTAATGCTCAGCAGCACTTTCACATATCTTTGACGAACACCATCCGAAATCCTCAAGTTTCCTCTGGAACGAATCAAATGGCAAAGCAAATTAATGGAATGGCAGAAACGATATAACTCAAAAAAACCCAAAAACTCCACAATGAAACATTCATAAACCAGCACAAGATCCGAACTTTATCAGTGCCCTGTGAAGGAAACCGCTAAGGAATTCCACCTATGATTCCAAAATCTCATCTTTCTTTCAAACAAAAAATCGTGTACATGCAGGAACAGAGAAATGTGGAACGAAGCCAAAAACAGGAAGGTAGGAACTGATGAACAAAAAAAAAGAGCATATCAAAGAAAAAGCAGCCATGAATGCGGCATCAATACCAGACGAGATGGTTGTCAGAGGACACGAATCCGGCGTGGGAAGATAACAAAATTCACGTCTTGCTCCAAAAGTTTTCCTTCGCGAAGTTTTAATGCTATTTATACGTGCATGGATTAAAAAAACTACTGCTATCCGATTACTTTAAACTCCCATTCTCTCCCTTCTCTGAGGCACTGCATGTGGATGGGGAGGGAAAAGTCGCCTCCTTGGCCTCCCTTTTCAGCTTTTGTTATCCTCTTCTTCGCTGTTCCAACAAAAAAAACTCTTTTTTTTTTTGCTTGCTCACTTGTATGAAAGCCTTATTGCCTCCATTACTGTTAATAATTACTATTTCATGTTGCAGATAACAGAGAGATCAGTGTGCTTTTGCTGTCTCAGATGAATCTTCCAGTTATATATTGGTCGAGTTAGCAGGCAAATGCAGGTTACCACAATGTCCATAAAGGTTGTCAAGATCTCGGTCTAGATCTTAAGATCTTACGATTTTACGATATTGAGGGCTCTAACCGATCTCGATCTTAGTGTGAGAATCTTATGGATAAGATCTTAATAGAATATTAATTTACGATCTTATCCGATCTTATGCGATCTAAACTAAATATTTTAATCATTTTAAAATAATACTTTTTTATAATTTTGATGATAACAACTAATATAAATGAAATTCAATATATTTTTCTTAAAGATTGATCAAATTATGATCTATCGAAGTCTAATTCAAAAAATGAGTACAAAAAAGTATTAAAAATATATATTTTATATTAAAATATATTATTTTATTAATTCATAGGAACTTACGATCCTCGATTCGATCTTACGATTTTCGATCTTATGACCCCTTTACGATCTTATGTAAGATCTCGATCTTGACAATCTTGATGTCCATGATTATTATATAAACAGGTGCTGATATGTTCACCTTGCAGCTAACATGAGCAGGATTGATTAAAATAGTGGGAAGTTTAGTGTGATAAGGTTGGTCAACACATAGCACCAGCTATCAATTAGAATTGGTTTTATTCAGTTGAGAATACTTTGACCAGGTTGCATCGCATCATGTGTACAGCACAAATACCACTCTTAAATTAATTGCTCCCATTTGGTAGTCCCTTATTTGGATTCATCTACTTGAAGAGGTATGTGATGTTTTTTTATGCAAAAGGAACAGTAGGTGACGTTAGGTGATGTGCTTTTGATCCTTTTCAAGTGCATCTCTTGATCTTGTTCGCTTGGAGTTGAAGCCACTTCATATGGATCTTACATGTGTGACTTTGGGCTAAAGAGAGAAGTGAGATTGCTTGAGCAAGTGGGAACATGCATGCATGCATGCATGCATAGTTTATTTGCAATTTTACAGGGAGCTAAATTTAAGAACTCAATTCCAATGTGCACTTTGACCATGATCTCCTCCCTTCACAGTTCCATGTTAACTGACCAGAGAACACACCAATGCAGTGGCTAATGAATTGTTTGGCCAATCATTATTTTAGGAACAAGAAGTGTCAATTGTACATGTCCTGTATGTTATGGAGCAGCAGTGTTGTAAGCTTTTCAGATCAGATGGACCACTGAGCCACTTTATATTGGTCTGTGCTTTTCTGCAGCCACTGTTGCTGAAAGCTGAAAGAAGAAACTTTGTTTTCTAGAATTGCAGATAAATTTGCTCAGGTAGTCATGCAAATCTTCTGCATAGTTTCAAGCATTTTGAGATTGATTCTTATGGCTCTAATCTCAATCTCAAGGGGTATCATCCATCAAGGACTACAAGACATTAAGCCCAACCTGTAAAGTTAGCTACACTTCTGAAGGACTGAGATATGCCATTCCAACTAACACCACCATGCTGTGTTTTGCTTGGATTCAGTAACATGCATCAGTTGGAAGTTGTTAGTACCCGAATGGTGGTTCAGAAGGATGAGCTCTACGCTAAGCTAAGGCACGCCTCTGCATTGTAGCAATGGCCGGTGCTAATTAATATGCCATTGTAAATTGTAATCTACAGTTGTGGACATGCAGGTTTATGTGACAAAGATATAACTAAATAAAGTGCCATAAATTAAGTGTTTCTTGGCTTCTTGCTACTTCTGTAGCAAGCAACTTCTGCTACTTGAATGCTGATCATGTAACTGTATTGCTTGGCTGCAACGCAATGCATACTTATGTATGCACTTGTGTTTGCAACTTTCATGTGCAAAAGGTTACCACTGGATCAGCTCAACTTTCCCAGAGATGACATGGTTTTCTTCAGCAAACAAGCTCAAAACAACACAAGAAAAAAGGAAGAAATTAACCTCTTGGAAGAGAAATTTGTCATATGTAGATTATCCGATCGTGAACGAGTCGGAGTGGTCCCTATTAGCGAGAAGATGGTAGAGAATCGTTTGAGGTGGTTTGGTCACGTTCAGAGAAGGCCATTAGATGTGCCAGTAAGGAGGGTAGAGCAAACAATCTGGAGTCCGATTAAAAGAGGGAGAGGGAGACCAAATCGAACACTTGGTGAGCTAATAGAACGAGATCTATTAGCGAATAATATACCTAAAATATGTGTACTATTAAAAAATCAGACATTTTTCTCCTAAAGTATTCTCTTGCATATCATGAGTGAAATGAATAATCAATGCATATTTTTAACTTACCTTTTTTCCCAACGAAATAAACACAATCTAGTTCTAAAATCAAAGTTGAATAACCGAAGCATTAATTTTACACAAGATCATCTCGAAAAACATTAATTTGAGACTATTCATATAATAACTTTTGACAGACCACCTTTTGCATGTATAAACAAGTCAACTTGCAGCAGTAGGACAACATCGGCGTCGCCCGTGATCGACGAACATTAATGGCCCTTATGAACGAATGAATGATTCGGAGGTGATGGCACGGGAGTTCTTGGCACATCCCTCTGCCATTTTTTAACCTTTCACGGGTTCCCCACTGTTTCGTCTGCATGATGGGGCCTAATGAGTTCTACTGCAACAGCAGAAACGTCACCCTGTTGCACTGCATGTAAAGCTGAAGCAATGTGAAGAAGCACCAACATATATATCCAGATATTGAAGCAGCAGCTCCAGGCCTGCATTCATCAAGATGATGCATGAATCAATGACAGAAACACTAGTTTGTGTTTGCAGAGAGTAATTACTAAACCTTGCGGTTTCGGATGCGCGCGGAAAGCTTAGGAGGGCATTTAGCAGCATGGAGTCTTGAAGGACGATCTTAAATGAATGCTGCAGAGTCTTGATGTCAACACAGAAAAATATAATAACATATCAGAACACAGGGCACAAAACAAGTCACCATTAGGTACAAAACTGTACAAAGTTACAGGAAGTGTCTGTTATTAAGTCAATTGTATATAGTTACAGAGGCCAGAGGCCAAAGATTGATAGTACAGCTTTTGATGCAATAGGATTCAGTAAAAGCAGATGCACAAACAGCATCTGTTACATGCTTAGTTCTTTATTTAGGGACAACAATTGAGCATACTTGTTCATTCCACACATTGAGGGACCTAATATGTTGCCCATCTGGAAGGGCCTACAAAATTTGCAAGGTACACACTGTACAGGGTCTTCGTAAGCGCACACTTGTCTTTCGACTTGGATAATATTTTGCACACTCTTACTTCATGTCTAAAGTTTTATTTTTAGGTGTAGTTTTTGTTCCTGTGACTATAGATATTCTGTTGTGTATCTAATACTCTCCGAGTACTAGAATCACATCTTTGATCGTTTCAAATACAGCATAACTCCAACGCCGACCAGTACAACTGTTCCTGTCAAAATTCCAGCATGGAGATTTGTCCATCCACTTCTTTGTACTTCTGTAACTTCTGGCATCACTCTTGTGCCTTCGTTTTGTATTTCCAAGCCATCAATATGCAACCTTAGAACCTGAGATTGCAAAGACACCTGTAAGATAGACTGCGCCGATTCTGCTATGTTAGCTCATGTTTGGGGAGGCAAAATAATGTCACATGGTTTACTGAGAAAAGGCAATTTCCTGCACTTTAATAGATATTTACTTGCTTGCTTTTTAAAGTGCTTGTGGAAAACAATAAGCATCTACATGAAAAAGGCCTCTTAACTGAGCAGACGAACAAACATCTATAAGGAAAAAGAACGCTTATGGTGAAGAATGCTCAATGCGGAAACTCACTACATGGCCCAGTATCTAGTTTATGCCAGAATTTGTGTGCCGATTTCTACTTGTAAATAAAGAAGCACTGAAAATGTCTCAATAAAATGTTTAGGTTGACATGCATAAAAAGCTCTTCCAATTGATAATATGTTAAATCCTGACAAATAATATAACCATTGTTTCCCAATAGTTTAATGTAGCAAAGAAGGAAAAAAGGGACATCAGTCTAAGATGTCATTACCATCTCATGATAATAATACGACAAACACCAGATCAAACACACCAGAAAATAATCACCTTCCATCCTGCTAATTTTGCACTATTGACTGCAGTCACTAGATCATTATCTGTATCTAGAACAACCCTGTCACCTTCATCATCTTCATACTACAAGAAATTAGTAATCAAACTTCAGCTTCATGTAAACTACACAAATAAATGCAAATTTTGATAATTATGTAATCATACCAAAAGTTGAATTTTCTCCTTATCACTATCAAGCCTTATCCTATGCACCACAGCTGACATCAGCTCAGCAAGTTTCTCTGAACCTATTTAAAGAGAACGAAGATCATGAACTGGACATTACATCTAATGTTTCACAATATAAGAAAGCATAAACAGAATTCAAGTTCGTGCATCAATAGATGTCCCAATATAATACTAACCAGAACTGAACCTATGTACACGTCCCTTTTGGTCCTTAAACTTAAAAGTGAACGAGTTTCTAAGAGGAAGGGGATACGATTGTTTTCCTCTTTCTGTGTACTCTGATTGAATGAATGAGGAATTTTCACTGAAACCCAGCAAGTTGGATGATAAGACATCTGCACATTAAAGAAAAATCAACTGAAAGGAAAACAAGGAACACCTATGTGAATCAGTATCATCATGCGCTGGCTCCAGAGCAAAAGCAGAATCCCAGAACCTTTGCATCATTGTGTTTGTCATGTCATTAACAGTGTCAGCTCCTCCTTCAACCTTCAATATGTAAGTGAGAATTAAGAAAGAAGGCCTTAAAATCTACTTCAATATGTAAGTGAGAATTAAGAAAGAAGGCCTTAAAATCTCACTAAGTGTTCAACACATAACAGGGAATGACACTATTAGACTTCATATATGGACCTTGAATATTAGTTGTCATATCAAGCCTTTGTGCTGCTTATGTTACATGGAGCAGAAAAGTTAATGGAAGGTGATAAGGAGCATATAATAAATGGTAGACTAAAGCACAAAAGATAAACAGTGATAACTGATAAGCATATAATAACCTCAAAGAGATGTAAAAGTTAATATATTCATCTTGCATTTTCAAATCTTCACATCTCTCATCGTGATCTCATTAGATCCAAGAAGACAGTCAGCCAGAAGATTGTAGTTCAAACTAGTGCCTAGCTTTGAGTTTTTACTGTTAATGCTTGCACCGAATTACCTCACAGACCACAGCTTTCTATAATTACACAAGATGATAGAAATGGGTTCTACATATGGTGATCTTACCAGTGAAATTGCAGCATGAGTTATTTGCAGAACATCCAAACAAGCAACAACATGGTCATCTATTACAGGAAAAGAATAAGACCAAATAAGGAAAAAAAAATATTTCACAATGTAAAAATAAATAAGTGAATGTCGAAATCTATCATTGTATGTTACCTTTATCTAGAACAGGAAGATGTAAGAACTTTGCATCATGCATTAAATGCAATGCATCAAGAATTGTGGTTTCCAGTGTTGCACAATCAGGATTTGGAGTCATTACCTTCAAAATCGAAAACATCAGAGAACATGCCTTGGATAGATGTCTATTTAATTCCAAAAGTAAAATGTGAAGACGACTATGAAACAATTGCAAGAAAATATAAGCAAAGTAATAGGAATTGAAATCCTATTAGGAAATTATCAGCGTGAGATTCAGGTATAGACAGATAGAAGCAACAAAAAAGAAAGGTACTATCTTAACACTGCATAAGTAACAAGAAAGATAAAATATATTATTTTTAATTACAAAAAGCATATATAACCACTTATGCTGATAACTCATTTCTTGAATGTCAACTAAAACAATTAGTGCTGTGTCTTTTTCCCATATTTACCAGATAAACAAATTTTCATTTATAAATGGATGATTACAACTTAGCCAAAAAAGAAAACCAAAATGTGAAATGACATCAGCAAAAGTTACCTTTTCAACTAGAGTATGTTCAGGGGAATGGTTAAGAGCAACTACACGCATGAGGATATCCTTAGAACTGCAAATATTTGTGTCAAGCAAATATTTAAATAGATGAAGTAATATAAAGAAACAGGGATGATGGGATGTGAAAGCAGAGTTTCACCAAAAGCACATATCAGATATAAGTTAGAGGAAAGTAAAATACGTTAGAATCCCATGAAGTTTGCTTCCAGTAACAATAATGACTGAATTAACATGAAACTCACGCATCCTTCTTGCAGCAACATAAACTGGATCCAAGGGGGATACTGTAGCAACCCTGCACACAAGTATAGGCAGAAGATATGGAACATTTGACCAGAAAACCACCTATCTATCAAAAAATAAATTCCAGCCATTAAACAGGACAAAACGCCAAACCATACTTTGTATGCTCAGTGATTATAGTTGACAAAGAAGGCTTGAACATTCTTTCACGGAGACTTTCAATAAATGCATAAGGAGCTGCATGAGAATAGACATAGATAATTGATTTAAAGTCAGAAAGATTGTACAAGAGAAGAATACTGATAACAATGGAATCTCAGAATGAGTTTTGTGTGAACCATTTTACCTCTAAATTTATCCTACATATACCAAATCAAATGGGCATGGAATGATATACGATCAAAATAAACTTAGGCATTTGAGGTTCCATAAAAGTTGTATTACATTAAGCAAATATAAATTTGTTCAATCAATTTAGCAACCTGCAAAATTGCCTCCCCATTGATGCTCAATGCCCTCAACTGCAGCTGCTATAGCACTACCTTGTTGCGCAGCCTTTTCCATTCTTGATATAGCATCATAAAGACACTTTGTGATATCCAACATTGCAATGACCTCACCATTTTCTACAACTGGAAGGTGTCTGAATCTTCCTGTAAAAGAAAGCAAAATATGGAAATGAAAAAAACTACTAAATTGATTTTAGTAAGTTTATTATGTATTCCAATAAGATGCAGTTATTTGTTACAAAGGACCGGAAGAGTGTGAAGGTAGAAGATGACATGGCTCCGTGTGAAAAAAATGCCTATGGTTGACATTTTGCCTTTGTCCAATCAGAAAAGGCTACCTTTGTATATGATCTTTAGTAGAGTATAGAGTTATAATGGATTAATATCACACAAGGGAATCTGGATGAAGAAAGAATTTCAGATAGAATGATTTGAATCTTTGGTGAAATGATATCTCCAACCCCAAACTCGAAAAACCAACACCTAAAAATGTCACTACATAACTTGTCTTTTCTGAAGAAATATAATACCCTCTCTAGTTTTCCAAATCAGTGTGAAGAAATTCTGACCATAGATATTATACTGTGGTCATTGAATACATGATTCAATTGCTCTATAATGCTAACGTTGTTTCTGATATAGGATCGAAGAGTCATATGATTGCTCGTAAAAATATGATCAAAAGAAACTTTCAAAAGTGTTCATAAAAAAAACATATATCTTGATCATTGATCGCCACCCTAACTTACCAATATATGTTGGCAAAAAGAATTTAATCTGAGACTAGCTTGTATGCATTCAACATTTATCAAAAGATATCCTTATATGCTAGAAATAAGTCCAAAGAAAAGGATGAAGCATTGAGAAGAATCAAACAACAGCTCCTAAAAGTGAAAGAAGTTTTTTTCCCTGAAGCAGTATTCCATGATTCAACTAATCAAATGTGACTTGGAATCATACGGAAATGAAGAGTTTTTTTTAAGAGTTGCCTTTGCGAACTGATCTCCTACAGCCACTTGCTTAATTCCTTCTACTACATATCTAATAAAATTTCACTTCTTAAATCATCATTCAACAAAACCCCAATTCCACCACATAGCAGTGCAACTCTCGGTTGTAAAACATGAAGATTATTTTGTTAGGAGCTTGCACTTCACAATGATAACAGACTGAAGTTGCATCTCAAACAGAAGCCATTATTATTAAAGCTTCAGACGGTTCAAGAAAATAAATCTAGGTTAATTATCCAATAATGGGACGACTCTTCAGAACTATATAACATATTCATGTTTGAAGGCAATATCCACGAATAATTTAAGCAATCAAAATACATGAACAACTGAAAAGAACGAACAGACCTTGGACCATCTTCTGCAGTGCTTCAATGGCCAAGGTATCTGACGACACATATTGCGGATTTCTCGTCATAATTTTAGAAACAATCGTCTGTTCTGGCTTCAATCCATCTGCGATCACTCTCGCCGCTATGTCCTATTCAGCCAAACACAAGAAAATCCAATAGAACAACTAAATTCAGTATCAGAAAAAGAAAAAAAAACAATCACGATGAACCCAAAAATCAAACTTTTCAACAAAAGCAACCTTATCGGTGACAATTCCAGACAGAAGCCCGCTCGCGTCCGTCAACAACACGGAGTCAACCTTGCGGACGGCCATCCTCCGGCACGCGTCGGAAACTGTCGTCCCCTCCGGTATGGTCAGCGCCTTGGACAACCTCAGCTTCTTCACCGTCCTCTCCACGCTATTCCAATCCCCCCAAACCAATAAAAAACCAATCTTTTTTTTTCCCTTCGGCTCCAAACAGAACAAATGGCATTACTTACGTTGTTTGATTAGGGGATGCGGGCTTGCTTTGGTTCCCGTTTGCGTTGGCGACGGATGTCGCGTTGGAGGCGCCGGCGGCAGTCGTGGAGGGAGCTGGGACAGCGCCGTTCTCCGGTGCAGCGGGCTTCTTGGAAGCCGCCGGACCGCGGCGGGCGGCGAGGCCGCTCCTCCGAGCAGGAGCCACGGCGTGGGCGTTCATCTCAGCCTCCGGTCGATCAAACCTCGTCCACAAATTGCAGCAAAAGGCGAGAAATTTCAGAAGGATCGGAGGAGGAGGAGAAGGTTTAATGGCCTTCTTCCTTCCTTTTTTTTTCCACCTTCCTCTGTCTCTCCCTCCTTTTTCTCCCTTTTATAGTTTTATAACTTCTTTCATTTTTTAATTACTTCCTAAAATATTTGTTTTATTCAGTTTCCGCCCGGAGGATTTCAAATTAGAAATTATCCACCCTTAAAAAATAGTAATTAATGGTATTAACGAATAAAAATATTTTATGAGACTAATTTGTCATCATAAATATTAAATGACTTAATGTCGTTGTCTCCTATTTAAATGGGAGATAACTTTAGGCTCATTGTATCAGCCTCAAAGATTCACAGTTGCAAACAGTTTAATCACTTTTTATTACAGTCGTGGATCTCTGATTCAACGGTTGATATAATGGATCTCAAGTTGTCCCTCCTCTTTTAAAGAAGGGACATTAACATTTTGTCCAATATTAAATTGAATATATGTGTACTTTGTATAAAAAAAGTTTTGGTGTATGTCATTTTCTTTATAAATCTTGATATTTAGGAGACTATTTGCAATATGGTTTGATCCTGATATTCTTCCAACCTTTTATACATGTTAGTTAATAAGATAATAATAACTCTCATTTTGTGGATATGAACTATTAGGATAAAATGCACAAATTAATGTGCGAGTACACATATTATAAGTGCATAATACGTGTTTTATGTCTATGTTCACCAGTGTAATATACTCATTATTCAACGCCTATTGATAATATTTAATTCTGTTATTTGTTGATTGAAATGAAAAGTAATTTATTTCTTCTTAAGTTTTGAAGTTGACATATTAAAAAATCTCATCAAAATTTGCATTCGTCATAATTATTATTATGTGTGCGATCTAAAATGATGCTAAATTAGTAGATAACATATCTATGTTTAACTTATTATTGGTCATATCATCATATATATTAATGATGATGACGATATTTAAGGGCCGGGAATTATAATGGGGCCATTATGTGCTCTTAGAAAGTTGGCATCGTGGTATTGGTTTTGTGACCGTTGTTTTGTTTTCGAATAAGATAAATAGCATCACCGGTGTCTCCAAGGTTCGGCAAGGTATATATATATTGTGTATGTATTGGACCTTTAAAAAATAAAATATGGATATTTGACCGACCATAATGGAATAATATTATATAATTTTATAACGTATAGACAATGCGAGGAAAGCTTTTATGACACATTTAGAACAAACATAAGTATCATTAATTAATATTAGTATTTTCATTATTAAAATGTTGATGGTTGGCATTTGCTTAGCCACAAACCCATGTTCACAAGGAATCGTTCGTTCGTTATATATATCACAAAATCGATGACCAGCTGCGTGTTCAAAAAAATTTTAAAAAAATATCCATCATTATTAAGCGTATAATGTGAAATAATCAATCGTGACGAAAATTTTGTATTCTATATTTAGAAGTATGATTGATTTTCTTAAGCCTTTTAGTCTCACATTTTAAATTTAAAAAAAAAGAATGATTATAAATGAAGAATCTTAGTTAATCTTTTAAAATCAGACTCATAAGAAATAACATACACAATATATTTTAAAGCTTATTTATTTTAAAAATTATCATTTAAAAAAATCTAAATAAAGTTTGTTTTATAAGAAAATAATATTTTTGATGAACAAGAGGAAGAGAAAGGTTGGTTCCGTCAGTCGGAAAGGGGCTCCTAGTTTGAGTTCATAACCTTTATATGGCCGCAAGTCCGTAGCACTCCGCCCCCGTCACCGTGGTCGTTACGTGCATCGATGGCACGATCGCGTGATTGCATATACGCTCCCTTCCTCATCTGGAGTCGACGGTTCAAATAGGCGCACGCTCGTCTATTTGCCTCGCATCGTCACGGCTAGAGCGCGATCGTCGGCGTTATCACCTCCATCACGGCGTATCCGCGTACACCGATCCACCTTATCCATCACGGTCGTGATCATAGGCATCACGGCCAGTGTGTCCATCACGGCCGTGATCACAGGGATCACGACTAGTCACACTTACATTTGACCAGCGTGATCACTTTGTCAGTACTCCCACTATTCGTGAGTAGTCTAACTAGAAATCATGTCTCGAAGTTTCACTATCTGTGAATACTTCTCACTGACTCAGTCATTCCTTAGTCACATCAAACTCACATGCTTGATAAAAGTATCAGCTGCAATTCCCTTTGTGAGAGACTCAACTAACATATCACTCGTAGGCATATAAGTCACTATTACTTTCTTCTTATCGATTATATCTTGAATATAGTGATATTCAATCTCAATATGCTTTCCTTTCGAATTATTGGCTTCATTGTGTATCAAGCTTATCGCAGCCTGATTATCACAATACATAGGTAATGGTCCTCTGACTAAATGGAGCCCTAGTTCTAAGAAAACGCCTGAACCATACCATGGGTGACTGTTGTACTACAAGCAATATACTCGGCTTTTTGTGTGTGTCTCGCCACACATCCTTATTTTTTGCTACCCCAAGAAACGGCTACACCACCCAGAAGAACAAGTGATCCGATGTAGACTTACGATCGTCAATATCACCGTCGAAGTCTGCATCTGAATATACTATTGCCTTGAGTGTATCAGCCTGGTATGTCAATCTCAGTTGTACCGTCCCCTTTAGATATCGCATTATCCTCTTAATGGCTTTCTAATGAGTCTTTCTAGGATTATTTTGAAATTTGCTAACAAGGCTTACAGTGTAAGTGATGCGAAGTGTGGGGTAAGATAGATGATGACCACAGGTTAGGGGTAAACCAGGATCGATCTTCTATGTAAAGATGTTCTTCACTTCAAATTTTACTATTTATAAACATATGCACACTCCTATCACCGCAAGTATACGACAATCGTCGAGTACTTTAGGTGTCTATCCACTAAGACACTTTGCTTTCACGCTTCTATTCCTACTCTTCCTTAGTCAAGCTTTCACGGTTAGGGGGCTTGACACTAGAGGTTCAAGCCCTAACCGAAATAGGTGAGGGGTAATCAACAGAAATAATATTTTTTGTTTGTTTTTATAATAA
>LTAE01007666.1:0-15112 GCA_001647135.1 Pontederia paniculata | reverse complement strand
ATAGAAGGGTCCAAGCATTCTTGAGTGATTCTGTAAGAGGTTGTCTTCTTGTCCTCGTACAAGAAAGGAGAAGTTGTAAGGGAGCCTTCGCCCTTGAAGAAGGAAGTAGTGATCTCCGGAGATCTCAGTGCGAGAAGACTGGAGCGGGGACGTAGGGCAGGAGTTCGGCCGAACCTCGTCAACAAACCTTGTGTTTGTGTGCCTGTTTGTTTCCTCTCTACTCTCTTCTCTTGTTTTGTTTATATTCGCTTGTGCAAGCTTCCGCTAAGATAACATAACTCATATAGATTTAGTAAAAGAGACTAAGAACTTTTATACACCAATTCCCCCCCCCCCCTCTTGGTGCCAATCAGATCCTTCAGTACATTATGTTCATACTAGGAAATTTAATAATATGCTAGGAAACTTGTGGCCACAAGTAATCAATTCTCTCGTCAAAGCATTTGTCCCCATATAATAAAGCTACGCCTTGTGATATGTAATAGTTTGAATTCCACTAGCTAGAACATGACATACTCCGAAATAAAAATATATAACTTTCTCCCATTAATTTTTGAATAGTTAGGCATTATAACGCCTTCAAAAGGTGCTTACTTAGACGATTTTAAATATGTTACTCATGCTTCATATTTTTATCTTTAACTTGACTTTTAAACTTTTTATTGTCAATAGAATATACACGTGCGTGAAAGTTAAAATTTTACAATGCGAAAGACTTATTTATAAGCACGAGCTAATGTCACATTAGTTAAATACTATTTATCAAAACTCTATTAATTGACATCTAACTAGATTTAGTCCAAATCATTTGTAGTCATCTTGTGTGGTCATGCCCAACATCATCATCCATGTCATCGTCACCATCGCTTACCCTGATTATTTGCAAGACCTAGATGTTGGGAAAGGTGACTTCCCATGAGATAACATCCAATATGTAATCTAATGCTCCCAAATCCACATCCCCACACGTGATAGGACATACTTGGAGACGTAACGATATTAATCTTTGACTTGACCAAAAGACTGATCAATAACATGGACACATCATGCAGAAGCAATAATTTTTTTAAATAAAGTTTTGTAAAACAAGTCTAATCAAAATAAAATATTCTATTACATTATTCCAAAATGAAATGACATAACTAAAATAAGCTCAATGATTTTTTTGGAAAACTAGAATAACTACATACTAGGCTCCTATCATGTGCAAGCATCATCCATATCACAAAAATCTACATCACTAGTGTCATCACTTATTCGTGATGTTTATCACTTGTAGAATCAAAAGCAGTGGAGACAATTCTCCCATAAGTGATGAAGCTCAATATTTAAAGGACGTATAGAAAAAATCATATATAAAGAGACAATACGAAACTGAGATCAATATCAATAATTTTTCTTTCATAACTTTACCTTTTAGCCTTCTCATTTCTTTATTTCTTTCTTACAATATGCATTATCATTTAATTACAAGAACCTCAATTGAATCTTATGATACAATACAATTCTTTTCTCTTCAATAGGTTCAAGCTCAATTCCATCTTTTACTTAGGATCATTTTATTCTTCTGACTATCACATTTTCTTTTTATTCAGTATATTCAAGCTCAATTCTATCTTTTACTTAGGATCCTTTTATTCTTCTGACTATCTGTTGTCCTAAGTGGTTCGATTAAAATAATTAGTTAGTGAACCATTAACAATCATGAAGGCCATTGATTTTTGCCCTATTACCATTAAGGCTAGCTAGGTCTGAAGAATTCATAAATAATTACTTTCGGAGGAACTCAATTAAACATTTTTTTTTCTAATGGAACTCAATTGAACCTAAAGGAACCATATACAGGTGTTCCTAAAGGAACCCAATTACCTCACGACTTAGTTTCAATTCGGGAACCAAATCATATTCTTCATGGCTCAATTCAATCACATGCAACATTCATTTTAGATTCTATTAACACGGAAATCTAGGTTTTTGGTCTCATTACATCAATCAATAAAATCTATGGTAAAAAAATCAATCAATACTTCATGACATGTGAAACGCGCGTTCACGGACATGACATTGGAGTTCACGACCCGTGACAGGGTTCTTTACGGGAGTGGCAAAGGAGTTCATGACCCGTAAAAGGGTTCTTCATGACCGTGACCGCATATAACGTACTTATTCCAATCTTCACAGCTTGTGATATGTGGTTTCACGACCATAACAATAAACAAAACATCTACACTACACTTTCACGGCCCGTGATATCTTGCCTCACAGTCGGGACTGTATCTCACGATTCTTCGTCCCGAACATCATGGACCATAATGCATCCTTCACGACCGTGACCGGTTTTAGATTCATTTGTTTCTGCTTCAAGGTCCACGACATGTTTGTCATGACCGTAATCGCGATGTTCATACCCTCATGGCCCATGAAATTTGATTTCACAGCCATGCCTATGCTACATGATTCCATTTTCTTTGTTTCTTTTTGTGTTCTTTCGGTATAGGAAATTTCATATAAAGTAGATCCGAAAAACATCATTATATATCTAACAACCATACAAGAATATATTGAATATTGTATTGATGACCATGAATTTATTTCTAATCTTAACAGGATTAATCTAATCATCTCAAAAACTAAAGAGGGACTAAAGAGCATCAATATCATCATAAATCATAGTCATCCAGCCTAAAACAATCATGCAATAATTCTAATTATTGTTCATATGATTCCTCTATAAAATTTGATATATATATATATATGTGTGTGTGTGTGTGTGTGTCCTATAGTTTGATCATCCTCGTTACACACATATTTGCGTTGGGGTTTTTTTCTCATTTATTCCTCGTGTTCTAATTGTCCTTGCTCTCATTCCCTTGAGATCTTTGTTTCTTCACATGCTCCTAATGGGGTTTTAGAATAAATTTAGAGAAGAAACGGAGAAGAAGAAGGAGAACCATGAGAGGAGAGAAATCCTTTACCTCTGCACCTAAGGAGAAAAGGAAAGAGAAGAGGCTCTGCAATGGCTATGGTTTCATGGGAGAGAAAATAGTTTCTCTACCCTAAGAAATTTATTTATAAGAATCTCTCCAGACCTAAATCGGCCCAAATTTTCTTATTTATTTTCAACCCAAAATAAAATAAACTAAATACTATTATTTTTAATTATTTAAAATTTTTCGGATGTTACATTATAACCTCCTTAAAAATAAATTCGTCCTTGAATTCAGTCATCCCATCTATCCTTTCATTGTTCGTTTTTAATACTTTTTCAAAGAGTATTTTTTAATTGTGTATTATATCTTAATGAAAATCCATTTTAAAATTGTATAATCTTAATGGTTGGGTTTTAATAGGAGTTCCTGGTGCATCGTAGACATGTGGTTCGGGCTTAACTCTCATGCCATAGACTCTTCCGCGCATGGGGTTAGGGGTCCTCGTACTCCTCGAGCGTCTTGGTCACTACGTCAATTTGGACAATCTCTAGCAAAGTGACCATGCTTCTCGCAGTTAAGACATGCACCGGTCTTGCGATGACATTCCCTAGCATGGAACCTTTGGCAATGTGGGCAAAGCTTCTTATCATCTTGTTGTTGTCATGGTTGTCCTTCGCGAAGCATGTAGGGCATTGAGCACTCATTCCGGTGATGATCTCTCTAGTTGGGGCCTTGGCTTGTTTATGTTCATCCCTTCTAGGCATGTCTTGGTTTGTTGGTTGTGTTGGGCCTTTTCCTTTAAGTTCCTTTTGGCACTTTATGTCATCTCTCTCTAAATGCTTAGCTAACTCAGACGCATCATTGAAGGCCTTGTAGTTACCCCCCGATAGTTTTTGTTCTTAGTTCTAGGCTCAGTCCTTGGACGAAATTGTTAGCCCTCTCTTTTTCATCCTTCTTCAATGTACAATACTTTTCAAGTCACATGATTTGTTCAAATATTGTGACACCGTCAAATTGTCCTGTTATAGTTTCAAAAATTATCGATCCTTCAAGCTATGCTCATAGGTAAAGGAATATCATATCCAGAATGGATCTTTGAAATCCTTCTAGGAATCTGTATCTTGATCAACAAAGTTGGTATCCTTGGTAGTTTTCCACCAATTTCTTTGTATTCTTCGTCAAACAGGCGCCACATAGAGGACCTTTTGGTTTTCAGAGCATTGCATGGGCATGGAGGTTTTCGTCCAACCATCGCTCTACTTCATCAAAGTCATCACTTCTATTTAACTCAGGGGGTGGAGTTTTAAGAAATGTTGAATTATGTCCTTTGGCGCATGGTTTTCTTGAGTTTGCTGATTTCCCAAAGGTTGTTTATCCTAATTTTCACCTTGTGCTACGTCCTACTCTTGCTAGATCTCTTCCTAGAGATTGGCGAGATGCCTCAAAGCCATCTGTATTTACAAGAGAAAATAAATAAATAAATAAATAAGTGAAAATCTCATTTGAGCCTTAAACATTAGATTCTTCTTCATCCCTCTCGATGATCTCCTTAGGACTTAACATATTTATTTGATAACCTACTTTGGATTTAACCTCTTTTCATTCTTAATGGCAGGGTGAGCGTTCATGATGCTTGCACATAGACTCTATTTACTTAGAAATAGCTAAGAAGCATCTCTCTTCATACTCTGATACCTTACTATAACGCTCCCAAATCCACAACTTGCCACATGGTAGAATACAGATTTGAAGACATTACGACATTCCTCTTTGACTTTACATTTGACCAAAAGCTGGTCAATAAGATGGACAACATCATGCTGAAGCAATAACTTTTTAGAATAAAATTCTAAAAAAATAAGTAAAAATAAAACATTTTATTACATTGTTCCAAAATAAAATGACATAACTAAAATAAGTTCAATGACTTTATTGAAAAACTAAAACAACTCTAGACTAAACTCCTATCATGTGTAAGCAACATCCATATCACAAACATCTACATCACTAGTGTCATCACTAATTTGTTATTATTCAATCAATAAATTAGGTGATATTGTTTAAAGCATTCACGACTTTTGCATGTAAGAATGTTTTACTTCTATCTTAGATGATTGCTCCTTAGGAAGTTTTAAATAACTTTCCAAAAGAACCTATGCAGGCTTCACATGTTGCATAACAAGTCTCTCTAGCACATTTTCAATATATGTTTCTTGTGTCAACTTTAGAATACTTGCTTTTCTATCCTCAACAATATGCATTTCAAATATTTTCTTCACGGCTCCCAAATCCTTCATCTAAAACACACTTGCCATTTTAACCTTTTAATATCTAAACTTGTGATTAGCATATCACCCACATACAATACCATTATTAGATTATTTTATATAACAACAATGGTTAGAAAAATACTAGCAAATTCATTGCTATCATATTATAAAGTTTTAATAATTGTCGGAGGCTTACTTCAAACTATATACTCTTTATTACTTTCATAATAGGTTTCCTTCACTAGAAACTTGAAAATCTTCACATTGTTTCATATAGATATCCTACTTCAAATCATCACCATGAAGGAATGGTGTAACATCTAATTGTTCAAGGTGTAAATCTTCAATTGTCATTATGCTCAAAACTAATATGATAATAGTTAATTTTACAAAAGGAGCAAATATAGATCTCAATATAATCAAAACTTAGCCTTTCACAATCGGTCTTTTCTTGTAGCTTTTGCAACCACCAATCTCTTCTTTTTATCTTGTAGAGAACTATTGTTATGCAATTACATTTTTCAAATAAGCAAATTAGTTAACATCCATATTTTGTTCTTGTATACCGAATTCCTTTCATTCTACATTGATAACTCCTACTTGGTAGAATTTTCAACCACTAAGATTTCCTTGAACCATTTTGGCCAACTAGTATCAGTTAACAACAAGAATTTTCTATAAGGAGAATACTTAATAGGTTGTCTAATTTCTCAAGATGACATCTTGACCCTGACTACATCAAGTCAAAACTTGATGTATAACCCTGACTACTTTGTTTTCTTTTAATGCATTGTCAATTTCAATGTTGTAATAATCTATAACGGAGGAGGGACACAAAATACATCCTACTTATTAAAGCGAAAATGAAAGACAATTGCTTGACTATGCTATGAATGCCTTAAGAAGCGTGCCTTCTTCTCGAGATCAAGAACAAAATCATGAGACACTAATCCACATATCAAATGCAAGGGTAATAATGAAATGGGATAAGGAACAACTTCTATTGGTCAAACATACAACAATGAGAATGCTTAGATGCATCCATTGACTGCATGTAGACTTGATTTGCGTGCCAAAATGCCTTCAAACTTATTGTTTGCCATGGAATGAAGGGGTAGCCAAGGGTCACGAGCCTCTTGGTGGTTGCCAAATTGGAGAAGGGCGTCCCTCACTTTGCCTGCACCCTTGTGCGTGGAGCCCACAAAAGGTGCCTCATTGCCATGCCTCGATGGGCAGGGAGTCCATATTGAGGCACCCCTTTGGTGGACACTCCATATTCTCACGTAGCGTAAATACAATCCCATAAGGCACGAGGCCACCTTGCACCCCACTGATGCGCGTGGCTTGCCTCGTATGCTACCCCTCAATGCACGTGGCCAGCTTGACCAACATTTTGCAATATGTCTATTTTTATACATAATCTTTTCATGGAACCTAATATTTTTTTCTTAATTATTTTTTGTTTTCATCATCTTATAAATGATATTCAAATTCATTAGAATCATAAATAACAATGAAACATCTCCTTATTGAGCATCTATCTCTAAATGCAAAATCTGTATGTACATAAGAAAGATAACCAAATACCCTATGATAAGAGAAATCTACCTTTTTACCACTCTAAATCTCATTCTCTAGTGGTACACTATATTAATTTTTATCTGCATGGATGTCTTGTTCATACACTCAACAACACAATTTTATTGTTGCGTCTTCAGAAGCATCATCTTTATTCGGATGCTATGTTCTCCATCGAATTCTTTGAACTCTTAGTCATATTCACTACTGTTATCATATCGTAAACATTTGATCTTGAATACGGTCACATTCTAAACATATACTTTTCCATTTCTTGAAAGTAGAAACTATGTAAGTTATATTTTTCAGAAAATAAACACATACCTTCCAGTAATAGATATCGATGAATGTCACATAGTAAAGTGACTCATCGAGAGATGACCCCCACACGTCAATGTGCACAAGTTTAGCTTATTAACCTTTGGTTGGTACTTGTCAGAAGCTTGTCTTCTTTTCACGACATCATCACACTAGTAAAGGATATTGTCCACTTTGGACCCTGGAGTGCATGTTTTTAACAAAACACATTTTCCTAAGTCAAAGGCATGTTTCCATTTATACCCAACATTCTCCTGTGACCTTTTCATTTGTGACTAACATATGCCATGCCTCTTGCATTCTTCCTCACTTAGGAAAGTGACTAAACATTCGAGTTAAGTGGTCTCCCATCATGACATAGAGGCCACATAAATCTGCTTTGATATCAAATATAGCATCATCACATTTGTGTAGAGTATAGTCTATTTTGGTCCTTATCTTGTTTGATTTTATTTGTCCTACCAAGTTGAGGACATCTTCTTATTTATATCCAGCATCTCTTTCGTGACATATCCATGTATATTTAACTTAAGACATGTTTTCTTACATTTTGGTAAAAAAAAAAGAATGCCTTTAATTTGTATGACATAAGCAAGTCATAGGAAGGATGTTGTTATAAATGAATACATGTATTTTGTTAGGCATAATCAATTCTCATTCCTATGTATGACTTAAGTAATCTAAGCCAATATCCTGTGCAGAAAATATACAAAAAAGAGTACATGGAAAAACCTTCCAGTAAGGTAAAAATTATGGGATAATCATAAAGTAATTTTAGTATCTATAACAAGAATCCAAATTTTGTCCAAACTCGAAAAAAATAACTCAGTGGGAATAAATTAACAGATATTCTCAATGAAATATCGACATAAATGATATCACTTGATTACTATGATTCTTTGTGATCACAGTATGAAGGAACCTTTAGATATCCTCTCAATATTATTCTGTTATTGATTCTTTTCTCTTCAAGAAAAATATTTCAGTCTTCTCAAAAGTCCTCTCTTCTTCTCAAATATCCTCACCACCAAAAGAGATCAATATCTTTCTTTTCTATGATATCCAATGACTAAAAAACACCAAGAGAAAAGAAAACTTTTTTTTCTCTCTTTTCATATGTCTTGACTCCTTCTACCTCTTTAAGTATTGAGAAGTTATATTTATCTCATGTGGCTCTTATAATTCATTTTAAACTCAAACATCTAAGTTAATTAGGTTTAAATTAACTTAAATCTATTTGAGTTTTCATGGGCTTAAAGTCTAATAATCTTCCCATTCGTCCCATAAGGAAATAATCAAAAGTTATCACTTTATCTTCATGTCGGTCGATCTGGAATCTAATTCAAATTTTTATCTTAGAATTGTATTTGGCTCCCCTTCTTTAGAAATTACCATATATTCAAAATTTGAATATTTATTAGAAGAATGATGTTCACATATATATATCTGCGAAGTTGAGAAGTCACTTCTAGGTCCTGCTCAGAATTTGCTACATATGCATCATCTACATTCAACACTAGCTCATCACTTGTAAGTTTATTACGTACATTATCATAGTTTTGTTTTTTTATGTATTAAAGTTTGCCAATGTTTCAAATTCATTAAACATCATATCTTTGCTTCTGATGATTTTCTTCTTCTCTGAATCTTATAGCTTGTATTCAAATTTTGCATCGCCATATCCCAAAAATATGCAGTTTGAGCCTTGTTATTCAAGTTCGATCATTGTTTCTTTGATTCATGCGTAAAAGCTTTGAAATTAAAAACATTCAAGTGAGATTAAGAAATGCTCTTATTAGTCGACACTTTTTCATAAATATCATAATTTAAAGAAACTCATGGAGATCTATTAATTAGGTTCCATGCAATATTTGCAGTTTCTCTCTAAAATGGCTTCGACAATTTAGTCATCCTTAACATAGATATGACCTTATCCATAATGGTTCTAATCATTTTTTTAGCAATGCCATTATGTTGTGTAGTTTCAGGCATTGTCATCTCATGTTTGATGACATATATTGAACATAGATATGATCATTGTTTCTTTGATTCATGCGTAAAAGCTTTGAAATTAAAAACATTCAAGTGAGAATAAGAAATGCTCTTATTAGTCGACATTTTCTCATAAATATCATAATTTAAAGAAAATCGTGGAGATCTATTGATTATGTTCCATGCAATACTCGCAGCTTCTCTCCAAAATGGCTTCGATAATTTAGTCATCCTTAACATAAATATGACCTTATACATAATGGTTCTATTCATTTTTTTAGCAATGCCATTATGTTATGTAGTTTCAGGCACTGTCTTCTCATGTTTGATGACATATATCGAACAATAGTTCTTGAATGTTTGTGACACATATTCACCACCATTATCTTTGCGAAGGCATTTCAATTTGCTTTTTGTCTCTCTTTCTAACATGTCATGACAATTCTAAAAAAAATTAAGTACTTGATGTTTTTTCATTAAATAAACTTATAGTTATAGTGAAGCATTGCCAATAAAGCAACAAAATATCTATTGCCGCCTCAGGAGTTAACTTCAATGGGATCACACCACATCAGGATACACCAAATTCGATCAATTTTCTTTTATTTGAAAATCGACACAAATGGCACTTTATATTCCTTACAAAAATATAATCATCACAATTATTCTGAGTTTTACCATTGATAAATTCAACAATCCTTCATCACTCTCTTCTAATCTTCTTTGCCACAAATCTAGTGAAGCTTCTTCCTCTGTTTCACTAACTGCCTGTGCAATCAAATTAACTTGATCTAACGATATAATCTTCTTTAATATCATGAAAACAATTAACACGGTAGAGATAGATCATCCTAACTCTCTTATAAATCCTAAGGGTCCCCCCTTACATACCTTGTTCGCAATCCTAAACGTGTTCTTTGCTAGGCTTTAGGCTTTTCCTCATTCTTCTTCTTCTTTGTTGGTATCCTCTATTATTTCTCCTACATAGTCCCTTGGATATGAGGCCAAGGAAAAGAAGATTACAAAAGACAAAATAAATTTTGTCTTACCTTAGGGCCTTTAGGGAAGAGCAGGAGAGAAGGGAGAGGGGGAGGAGATAAATCCTTCTGACGACTTGGGAGAAATTTTGAGGGTTTGGGAGCTTCCAGGGGTATTTATAGGAGTAGATTAGGGTTAGGGTAGAATTTCTATTCGAATCAAACTCCTAATTAGGTTTCAATTTAAATTCATTTTTAATTTAAACTTTATTATTTAATCTCTCGTCTGGAGAGAGAAAAATGGGTCGTGTCCAGATAGGACACGGTTTATTTTCTTCCTTTTTTTAATTCACGGGGTATTACATCATAATCTCCTTAAAAAAAATCATCCCCGAATCTAGGCATGATGACTAGACTTATCAATCTGTACGCTTTATCTTCTATTTTCCAATACAATTCTCTAGTATCACGATAATCAAATAATCCCTTCATCATGCCATCATTCTTTACTCATATGACTTGGGTCATATTATTTATCACATATGCCTCATTGATAACTATTCATCGAAATAATCTTGATACTTTTGTCTAATCTTTTCTTGATCGTAGCTTCATCCTTATCATTATCTTTCAATTACAATAATAATTATAACTTCAAAAAGAGTATGTTTACCTATGCTTCTTGAAACTCATATGCATTGAGTTGATCCTCAAGAATCATATACTCCAATTCTCATTCAGTAATTTGATCGTCCGAATTTATAACCTCGGTATCTCTTTTTTTTCTACTCCATTCAAGAGGTCACATATATAGTCATTTTCTTCTTATAGTTTTTTTATTTGTATTATCTACAAATAACCTCCTTAGGAATTAGTTTATTTTATTCATTGGGACAACATGGTAACATTTTTTATCAAATTTTTCATATGATAAATCTTAATTCCCTAAAACTAAACCTTCCAACATTCTTTTTGTTCTTATTCTTGTTCTTGTTCTTGTTCTTGTTCTTCTTTTTCTTCTTGTTCTTGTTGTTGTTGTTGTTGTTGTTGTTGTTGTTGTTGTTGTTGTTGTTCTTCTTCTTCTTCTTCTTCTTGACAATCAATTCTAATTTTATCGAATGTACAAAGAGACAATACATGTAATTCTTACCATAACATTTGATTGAACTTACTTATCCTCGACCACATTGTTCATGTTATACATCCTATAAGATTTTTGACATCATTTTCTCCTATCTTTCTTATTGGATCTCTCTATATATAATGCCCTATGGCATTTAGGTGGTCAACAACCTCCTTAAAAATATTGATATACATATGTCAATTCTTTTTATATTTATTCCCCTACTCATATCTTCAACCCATAATTTCATAACTCTTGTTCAACTTATATGCATCTCATGTGCATTTGTCATCCATAGACATACATGATTTTCTAAATTTCTTTTGTAGCCCTTTCAATAGTCGAGCATTTAGATAACCTTCAATCTTCTCACATGAATTGAAATAGTTTAACATCCTTATATAAGCCATTATGCACATCACCCCCATTTACATATTGGTGTTTGATCTTGAACATTATCCTATCTTACTTTTTGGAGAATTACTTATATCGGTCTCACTAGAAGGTGTTAACATGTGGTATCATTTGTGCATATCCTTCATAGATAAAATCCTTATATGCATATGGCACCAATATTTTCTTTTCCAATCTATGAACATCTACCTAGATCATATATGACATTTATCAACTGTGGTATATCTCAATTGTGAGGTAATCTCTAACATCCTGAAGCTTTTAGCCTTTCTTTGGTCATACTTAAGAATCCAAAGAACTTTTATTATAGGCCTTGATTTCAAAAGCTTTTAAGATCCCGTAGTTGCTCATACTATTCAGTTTCCATCCACTGAACACAATTAAGCTTTGTGCTTTACTTAAGATCTAAGAAATAATATCATCATAAACTTTAACTTATTTATACAAGTATCATACTTTTTCCTCTTAAAAATCCTTTAGCGAAGAGTCTTGCGACAACACTAATATGATTTTGGTATAATGTCATGATAACATATTCTTATCTTTCACATCTACTAGTTCCAATCTCACTTCAAGGAAGATTCATGCATATATTCTTTCCTCAATTATCATATCATGATTGGATATCTAGCAATCTTATACTTTTGGTAGTTCGGTTATAGTTCTAGATCCTTTATCAAAGCTTCAATAATTTTTTATTCATGATGTTTGGATACGAACATCATAGATTCACAAAATCAAAACTTTTTTTTTTACATTTAACTTTGGATAATCTTTGATCCTCTCGGAATTAGTCTTTATATTTATCTATCTATCTATCTATCTATCTATCTATCTATCTATCTATCTATCTATCTATCATTCATTGTGTTTGCATAAGGAGGGTTTGCTTTTCTTATATTTGGCATAGCTTCCCTTAAGACATCACATCTTATGGTCAAGTTCGTAATATTTTTTCCTTTTATATCATGTACCTGGTGATCCTATAATATGGACCATAACAAACTTAACTTGTACCTAAGGGGAAAATTCTACATGTGCCCCACCTTAATCTTCTAAAGGTAGTTGGTTAAGTCCTTACTTCTTTTCATTTTCCTTCAATATTGTGGACCATGCTTTCGGTCACATTTGGCTATCCTTTTATATAGTACTTGAACATCAATGATCAGGTGGTACCTTGACCTTGACAATTTTTGGAAGGAAAACATTAAATTCCTCCTTAACTTAACCATACATTAAGTTATTTGAGAAACACTTAGAATCTCAATTTATGCATCACATATGATAAATTCATTACTTTCTCAATCATCATTAATTTCTAAAATTTTGTTTCCTAATCAACTAACACATTAACCTCCTTGAACATCCTTTCAATATCTCAATCTTTATCATTTGATAAATTTGTTTATCCTTTGTTTAAAATTTCTTATCCTCTTTTATAGATATTACTTTTTTGAAAATTCTAACCCTCTTAGATCTATACATTTCCAAAATTTACATTTAAATCTTTGAAATGTTCGTATCAATGTACTTAATCCTTTGAAAACTCCTAAAGTCATACTCATCAATTATCATTTATTATAGTAACTATCAAGAATAACAATGTCAGTATCTTATGCTCATCAATTTTTTCAAAATTAAACTTGATATTTACTCACTTATTTTTGTCCTTGACAAGCTCTCAAATATTGTTCTTCATTACTGTCCATCCGATATATAGATCATTGACATTTCATACTTCCATCTATATTCATTCCATCCTAATAATTCTATATTTATTCTTCTAAACTCTTCATATGAAATCCTCAAAATTTGTAATTATCCAATCGCTTTAAAAGTTCTATAAGTATTCAATTTAACTCGCCATTAGTACTTTGATCCTTCAAAACTACAGTGCCAATATTCTTTTTATAGCACATACTTTTTCTTCATTTCTTTCCAATATCATCCTAATAATCCTTTACACCTTAAAGTAACCTTGGTTTTCACTAATTTAGATAACCTCCTTAGAGCATAAGTTTTATTGCTATATGGAACAACATGAAAACATAATTAACCATAACTTTGCATGTCCACGTCCAAATGGGATAACTCTAAATTCTTTATATCTAACCTCTAAGATTATCATTCCTAAGCTTCTATTATCATTTTGGATAATAACTCCTTATTGCAATTCATGATAGAGGCATATCCACATCAAATTCATCGAATGTCTTTCTTCATAATCAAAATCATTTAAGAAATCTCTTAATTCCTTAAACATTGATATCCTCATAATTTAGGAGCATGTTCCTTTTTTTTCACAATTCTTCGTTCACATTCTTTATTGATACTTGTCTAAAAATTCATCCTCTTTTCTAGAATTGTGATAATCTAGATCGCATGTACCTTAAAAATCCTCAATTTCATTGATCATATAAGACTTACTAGAAAGCATAAAACTTTACCCATCTATAAGGCCTTACTTAACTTCTGGCGTTGCGACTGTTCATGATGATTGCACATGAACCTTTACACCTTTAGATATAGCTAAGAAGTGTCTCTCCTTAAGCTCTAATACCTTGTATAAGACGCCTGATAAGTTTTTTTCATCAACACACATGGATCCGCTAATCGATTTTCACTTTTTTGTCATATATGCGATAATGATAACCTTCTTGATCTAAAAGTCGAGGAGAAATTTATCAGATTGAGAGAAAAATTAGGTATGTGTCCCGCATACTTCAGAATTAACTCACAACTAATATCTATTCATATACATATAAATCCAATTCCTACAATTTTAAACTTTATCTTATTATTCATCTTCATTATTCAAAAATCATCAGTCTTGTACAAACTGAAGCATTCCTTTAAAAGAGTTATATGATGTCAAGCATTAAAATTGATTACCCACTCAATCGAAGAGTCTGTGAAATTGCACTTTGCATTTTCATACAAAATAATTAAGTACAAAATCGTCATATGATGTCACTACAGTAGTACTTTGGTTATCTTCATCTTTCTATTTCTTATTTCTTTTGCTTCTTATGGTCTCGACAGTTTTGTTTGATATGACCTTCCTTATCATTATGATAACATAAAAAATTTCTCTGAATTTGATCTATCATCATTTCCTTTAGGTCATCTACTTTTGTCTCTTCCCCTATTCTCTATGATAAGAGTATGTGCAGTATTTGTTCCCATGTTCCTCCTTCTTACAATCTTAATCATTGAAAGTGATAACACAATTAGAAGCAAAATTGTTGAGTGTTATCACCAAAGTTTCTCACGACCCCGGTAAGAAACTTAGGAGCATTAATCCTTGTAGGATATGGATGGCACCAAGAGGGGGGGGGGGTGAATTGGTGTATTAAAAATTTTTACTCTCTTTTACTAAATCTATATGAGTTATGTTATATTAGCGGAAGGTTGCACAAGCAAATATAAACAAAACGAGAGAAGAGAGTGGAGAGGAAATAAACAAGCACACAAGCACAAGGTTTGTTGACGAGGTTCGGTCGAACTCCT
>LTAE01007665.1:9716-22285 GCA_001647135.1 Pontederia paniculata | reverse complement strand
TCTGAGTTCCTCGAGTGAAGGAGGTGACGGCCGCGGATGGGGGCGGAGTGCTACGCGGTGGGCGGCTATAAAACGATCAGCGCAAGCTGCGAGTCCCCAATCCATACCCATACATCATCTGAGTTCCTCGAGTGAAGGAGGTGACGGCCGCGGATGGGGGCGGAGTGCTACGCGGTGGGCGGCTATAAAACGATCAGCGCAAGCTGCGAGTCCCCAATCCATACCCATACATCATCTGAGTTCCTCGAGTGATCCTTCATTGGGTAACGATATTCGATGAGAGAGAATGAGAGTTGTATCGTCGTAGCATCAAGATAGTGCAATGCGATGGATAAAAGAACTAGGGCATGTCAAAGAAGGAAAATGAGAAGAAAACAAAGAAAAAAAATAAAAAATAGTCAAGCGGCGGTTTTGCATCATAGAATTTAAAAATTATTTTTTAAATCCAACTACAAGCAAAACATCTAATGACTCATGGAGAGTGGACGCATGATATAACCATGCAAATAGGGTGCACCAACATTAAAATCTAAATTTTAACATTACACAACTAAGTCATCTTTATTTTTCAATGTTTTTGCTTAATCTCAACTACATAAATTTTACAAGATATTTACTTTTATTACTCTTATTTAATTTAATTAACTTTAAAATATGAAATAGTATGTGAAGAAGATAACATCAAGAGTAATTCTATTTACATTTTTTTCATTTATTTTTAACTTAAAAGTTAAAATTAATTAAGGGTAAATGCATTATTAAAACAGAAAAAAATTAAAATATTTGAGATAAAATGGAAGTGTTTGAAAAGCTGAGAAAAAAATAATTGAATAATATTAAGGTTTATGAAATAAAATAAAAATAATTTATAGTTCAGAATAAAAAAAGAAAAATGAAATTAATCCTAAATAATGTGTTCTTCTTTCCACCAACTAGTTGTTACATAAATTGATTAGAATTTGAATTCTCTTGCAAGATAAGCTGTTTGGTACATTACGAACTACTCTAGAAGTTTGACACGACCTTTAGTTGGATTGGATTAGATTAGAATTGAATAGTTTTTATTATTCAGAAAAGTGCCAAGTTAAATTTAACCCAACTTGTGAGTCATTGTTATCATACTGCATCATGTAAATCGGACATCCGAGAACACTAAACATGCCGGAGAATATTTTCCAGATGATGTGCTTTTGCTTTTGTTTGATAGCTCCTTTAATTATCTCATGTTGTTGCGTCTTATACGGCAGGTACCAAAAAGTTTAATAAGGTTCACTTGGAAGTTTTATAAATCAGATAATAATTCTTTTAGCACATGATACAAGTACTAACAAATATCTCGTGTTCTTCGAAAGAAGTTCGTACATTTTCTTCTCATTTAATTAGATTTTAAAGATATAAATGCTATAACAAAATTAGGAAGAAATTTTCAATCGAAGCTTTCACTTCGAAAAAAATTCTAACGGGGCGAGGATGAACGACATAATCTCCCTCACCGGGATAGAAAATATTACTTCTATCTGTACTTATTAAAATATTCTAAAGATTAATATTAATATAATACTATTTAAAGAGTATTCATGCTTAAACACATATTATAATATTTAAATATATATGTATATTATAATTTTCGAAAAATTTAAAAACATTATAATATTTAAATGCCTCGAGACCATTTAGGTAAAAAAGAGAAATCATCCTCTAACGGCTTTATTTTGTCAGACCCCTAATTTAGTATAATAATATTAATAAACTTAATTAATATTATAATTATAAGATAAAAGTTAAGACTACATTTTCAATATATTAAATATTAATTTCATAATGAAATAGGATAATAATTAAATCACACTATTTTTACAACAATAAAACAAGAAATGGTTTATAGATTATAAAATTATATATATACAGGCTCTTCGTGGTCTAAGGTTTTTTTGGATGTGACCTAATTTGGGCGAGTCATGTAATTTATTAAAAACAATATTTGTAAATTAATTGGACTTTTCTCGATTCGGATAAGTTATCAATTTAGTCAGTTTTTTCGTACACCTTGCCCCCTAATTCATATTAGAAAATTTAGAAAAAAAATACAGATTTGTTCATTTTTCAGTTTTTTTGGGATTTGATAGTTTTTGTCAATACAGGACAGAGGTCGAGATTAAACCAGATAATCTCTTGTAGTCGTGTTCGGCTAATAAAATATCGGTGTCGTCATTAATGATAATAATAGGAAAAGGTCGAAATACATAAAATAATGGAAATTAAATCTCTCATTTCGTCAAAAGTGAGGGGTGGGTTTTGATACAACGAAAAGTTTTGAATATTAAATAATATTTTTTTATATTAAATTAAATATGTTTTGACATTTTGTTTACTTTTTTCCTTTCTCTTTTCTTTTTTTCCCTTCTTTACACAACTTTTAATATTAAATAATAAGTTTTTTGACTATTATATTTTTTAACTAGTATTCTTTATTTACATGTGAGATTAAAGTAAATTTTATAAATTATTCATGAAAATAATTTTATATTATTTAATTTTTGTAAGAAAATATTTTATTACCTTATATTACTTTATAATATAACTTATTTATTAGTATCTTTTTTATTTTTAAAAAAGTGTTTTTTTATGAAATTATTATTATTAAATTATTAATTCATGAGATTAAATTTATATTAATTATTAATTATTTTTAAATAGTTTTAATATATATTTTAAAAACTTATTAAAATATTAATTTGTGAGATTAATTTATATTATTTTTAATTAAAACTTTAAACAAATAAACTTATGAATATATTTATAGGTGAGATAAATTTTATATTACTTGCTATAATTTTTAACATCAATTAAATTTAATTTTTATTACTTTTTTTTATTTTTTATCCAAACACTCATTAGAATATATTTATAATTATTATATTTTAGTTTATTTAAATATCATTAAAAATAATCTATCAAATTAAATTATTTTATTGAAATGTTAAGAACTTAAGTTTCATTTACCTTGAATTAAGTTGGATTAGAATTGAATAGTTGCTATTATTCAGAAAAGTGTTAAGTTAAATTTAGCCCAACTTGTTAGCCATTATTATCATATTACATCATGTGAATCGGACATCCGAGCACACTTGAAACATACCAGAGAATATTTTCCAGATGAGGTGCGTTTGCTTTTGTTCGGTAGCTCCTTTAATTATCTCATGTTGTTGCTCTCATATGGCTGGTACCAAAAAGTTTAATAAGGTTCACTTGGGAGTTCTATAAGTCAAATAATAATTCTTTTAGCACATGATACAAGTACTAATCAATATCTCGTTTGCTTCCGAAGAAGTTCGTACATTTTCTTCCCATTTAAATAAATTTTAAGAGATCATTCAAATTCCAATCAATTGGCTGCAAAATTTGAATATATTAGTTGTGACATGAATAGGGAAATGTTTCTATCATGACGGGAAAAAAAAATGCATGAAAGTTAAGTTTATATTTTGTTCATGTTTAACAATTGAAAAGGGTTGAGCAAAGACAAAAAATTTAGATTGCCACTCTAGTATACATGAATATTACTTTAGCTAATTTAGTTCTATGAATCCGAAACCTTATTTAGCGAGAAGGTTGCCAATTTTGTAGGTTGAACAGAAATCCACTTTTATTGAAAGTGAAAAATAAATTAAAAATAATATGATAGTAAATTTATTTAATCCTCGGACTGAGTGAAGGAGAAGGTAAAAATTGTTCATTTAAAAAATAAAAACATTTTTAATAATTAACTAGAAATTATTTATTATAAATTAGGATTGAATTATGGATAAATAATTTTGCCCTTCATTATTCTTCCTATTGTTATCATTCCTTCTCTTTCTCATAAGACATAAAAGAAAATAAAGATTTTGTATTTTAAAACTTTCTTCTTGTTTGGGTCGGATCATTTATTTTGGTCCGAAAAAAAGATCACCCCATATTTTTGGGTGGTTTTCTAGAACTTAAAAATTGCCTTGAGACCATTTAGGAAAAAAAAAAAGAGAAATCATCCTCTAGCGACTTCATTTTTTCAGACCCCTAATTTAGATTCATAATATTTATAAATTCAATTAATATTATAATTATAAGATAAAAGTTAAGACTAAATTTTCAATACATGAAATATTAATTTCATAATGAGATAGGATAATATTAAATCACACTATTTTGACAACAATAAAACAAGAAATGTTTTATAGATTAATATATATATATATATATATATATATTTATGTAGTCGGTTTTTTTGGATGTGACTTAATTTGAGCGAGTCATGTAATTTATTACAAAATATTTATAAATTAATCGGGCTTTTTCGATTCGGATAGGTCTTCAATTTAGTGGATTTTTTTCCTACACCTGGTCCCCTACTTCATATTAGATATTTTAGAAAAAAAATGCAAGTTTCTTCTTTTTTTCAGTTTTTTTTTTGGAATTTGATAGTTTTTTGTCAGACTCTTGACATAATTTACTTTATAGGACATAGTTTGAACATAACCAGATAATTTATTGTAACAATAGGAAAAAGCTCGGAAGAAATAAAATAATTAAAACAAAATCTCTCATTTCATCACCAGTGAGGGTGGGTTTTGATACATAGAAAAGTTTTGGATATGATTCCAGAATAAGGATTTGTTGTCATTGTTGATTCAAGATAACTATCTCAATTTGAAATGGATAATTCAAATATTTTTTTAAGAACGACTATGTTAATAGCTAATCAGTTGGATTAACCAATTATTTATATAAATCTACAATAATGAACAGTTCAAAGTCAAGTTTTGGAGATGAATGTTGATCATGTGCATCAACTAAATTGTGAGAACATGAACCAAAGACGAACTTTTGGGACAAAACTTGATTGAGCAACCAACGCCTGCGACAGTGAAATATGGTATTATGGATGAGTTGGACTTGCCACTTAAGGTGGATGGCCGTCAACTGAGGAGGCTCAACTTGACCATATTTAAAAAAAAAAAGGAAGAAGTAAACTTGGCCACATTGATGCCATTTCCACAAAGAAGAAACCTTTTCAATGTCATCTTCTGATAGGGTTGTTGGCTGTGGACATATTTTTATCACATTACTAATATGCTTGGCCCTTTCTCATCTCATCTTTTGTACTACTACGCTAAGGGGAATTCCCTCAACATAAAATTAAACTCGATACAAGTTATTATATAATTTACAATACAGATATCAGTGTTTTTTTTCCTTTTTTTTGTTGTAATTGGTAAAGTGTTTTTTTATGAATGTTATCAACCGATATTCAAGACATTAATTCAATCTAAGAATAAACAATGTATCCCAATAAAGTGTTTGTGGCTTTTAGGTATGTTATAGTCACTCATGTAGTCATGTCCCATAATTTCAACTATCATTAAAGTCAACTTTTTGATGATATAGTGAGTATGGTGAGTAAGAGTTTGACTCAATCTGATCAATCACTTAACCTTTAAGATTGAGTAAAGTGTTGAAAAAATTTATAATTTTATAATTCAAAATCCGTTAGAATGTCCCAAAATAATAATAATAATAATAATAATGCTAAAAATATTTATTTTATTAATAATAAGTTGATTGTATAGGGACATCAAATATATGGCCAAAAAATATTAATGATAAGTTGTCAGATTCTATTGACTCAAATCATGCTTAGACAAATATTGATATTAATTATTAGTGAGCAAATCCAATCATCATATTAATTTCTCTTCGCATAAAAAAAATTAAGAGTATGTTTAGATTATGAGTTTGGATGGGATGTGTTAAATTAAATTAAGATGGATGACAAACACTATATCTAAATACAATATTTAAAAAAATAATTATGATGAGATATTAGTTTAAATTTTATTAAATAATTTAAAATTCAACCCACTCGTGGTATTTGATGGATTATAACTCATTTTATTCTTATTTTTATTTACTAATCTTAGATTAAACATGAAGTAAAATAAACTTTTATATTAGTTATTTTTAAAATTTTAAAATTTAAATTTTTTATTCAAATAATATATAATTTAATTTAATCATTGTACACATTCGATTTTTTTAAATATACACTATTTTTTTTCCCGATGATAAATTTCGATCGATGTTCAGGACTATTATGATCTGACTAATTCAATTTTTGAATGTGATGATAAATTTTCGATCGATGTTCAGGATTATTATGATCTGACTAATTCAATGTTTGAACCTGTGATAGTAAAAATAAATTTTAATTAAATTGATGATATTAAAATTAATATCAAGACACGGCTCCTTAATCATATATGCCAACTTTTGTAACACTATACAATCGTAATTGGGGCGGCGGCAGAATCCCAAACATTTATACAGTACAAGATGCATCTTTTAATATCAAAGGCAAAGCAAATACAAGTAATCCAGTGATTGAAGAGCATGTAGCCGGTAATTAACGGATAATAAAAATTACAATTGATCTAATGTCATCTATCTCCCTTCCGAACCCATCAACTGGGAGAAGACATTGCTCGGTGTCGAGCCGTAGACCACCGCCGACGTCGTGGTCATGGTCGAGTCCCCATCTTGCTCGACGGGAAGGACGACGGAAGGCACTCGCACCGCGCCCAGTGCCGGCATCTGCCACTCGACGGTGCCGCTGTCTTCGAATGGCTCCCTCTTCACCTCCGTCTCGTGGAGCTCGAGGGCGTACTCCAAGTTCCAGAGGACGTCCCCGAACGTTGGCCTGTCCACGCCGTAGTCCGCCAGGCACCTCTCCGCCGTCTCCGCGAACTTGCGCAAGGAGTTCAGGTTGATGCTTCCGACGAGCCTCTTGTCGATGATCTTATCGACCTGCCCTCTCCTCTGCAACAGCAGCACCCACTCCGCCAGGTTCATCTCCTCCCGGGGGGCCTCCGGCATGACGACGGGCCGCGCGCAGAGGACCTCGAAGAGCATCACTCCGAACGAGTAGACGTCGGATTTGTCGGTGAGCTTCCCCGTCTTGAAGTACTCGGGGTCGAGGTAGCCGAAGGTGCCCTTGATGTTGGTCGAAACGTGGGTCTCGCCGGCGGCAGGCCCGACCCTCGACAGCCCGAAGTCGGCGACCTTGGCCATGAGGTCCCCGTCGAGCAGGATGTTGGTGGATTTGACGTCGCGGTGGATGATGGTTTCCGAGTGGCCGGTGTGAAGGTAGTGGAGGCCCCTCGCCGCGCCGATGCAAATTTGCAGCCTCTGCTTCCACGACAAGAGCTGCTTCTCCGACGAGGAACCGTACAAGTAGTCCTTGAGAGCTCCCTTCTCCATGTACTCGTACACAAGTATCCTCTCCGACTGCTCCTCGCAGTATCCGACCAGCGATACGAGGTGCTTGTGCCGAATCTTGGACAGCAGTATGATCTCGTTCTCGAACTCTGGGTACCCCTGCTTGGACGCCATGGACCCTCTCTTCACTGCAACATTGGTGCCGTCGCTGAGCACGCCCTTGTACACCTTGCCGAAGCCCCCCGAGCCGATGATATTGCCGCTGTCGAAGCTCTTGGTGGCGGCCTTGACCTCCAGTAAGGGGATCTGTAGGCCCAAGCTATTGTTAAGCCTCCCCGACGAGCTTGTTGTTGGGGTGCCGCCCGGAGACTTGCTCGAGTGGCCGCCGGAATTGGCTGCCGTTCGATACGGAGACCAGAACGCCGCCGGTTCCTCCTTGGTTTTGACGGGCGCGGGCTGGGTGCGACGTCTCTTGCGCAGCAGGAGTACACCGAAGATTACCAGAGCTATGACGACGAGGCCGCCGATGACTGCGCCGACGACGACCCCAACTGACACACCCTTGCTGCTGCTGCTGCTGCTCGTGGAGAAGGGGTTGGAGGTTCCATTGAGGCTTCCAAAACTGTTGTTTGTCCTAAAGATTTCCAACCCGTTGAGGTATGCATTTGCATCTGCCGACGGGGTCTGCGACGGTACGCCGATGCTGATGTTGATGCGGCTTGTGCTCGAACCGTCGAAGGCGGAGGACATATAGAAAGGCTCTTCGAGCCTAACAGTCAGGTCACTGGATCGTAAATTTTGGAACCCTGTTCCGCCGTTAATGTAGACGTTGAAGGCGATCGCGTTTCCATTCGCTTTGGAGACGATGTCGCAGAAGTGCAGGCGAAGGGCGTACTTGTAGCCGGACTTCACCGGAAAGCTCCAGGTCACGTTGAAGTTGAACTGGTTCGCGGTACGATTCGATATGTTCATCACCCTGGCGGTGCTGTAGACGCTGGGCGGCGCAATCTCCTTTGTGAGGCCTTTGTCCTGCCGGTAGTCGAGCTTGGATGAGTCCGTGATGTCCCGCAAGGATGACTGCGGATTGAAGAGGAACTGGTCGTCGGCAGTCCAAGTCCGCCAGAGGGAGTCGTTGGCCGGAGTGATCTTGTATCCGCCGACGTTGATCCTGTACACGTTCTCCAGCACGTCGGTCTGAGGGTTGACGCCCCATGGTTGTGCGCTGGTGATGAGTTCGGTAGGCGCGGTGAAGAGCTCCAGGGCGCTGACGAAGGCGAACGAAGAGTCCGTGGTAGGCTGGAAGGTGACGTCCAGCTCCGAGTCGACCCACAGGAAGTACTCGTTGATGGCGGGCGACGCGGCGGAGAAGCCGTCGAGGAGGAGGAAGCGCCCTTGCAGCACGTAGACGCTGAAGCGGCCGGTGGAGAGGTCGCGCCCATCGGCGGAGAAGGGGGAGAAGTGGAGGCGGAGGACGTGCGTGCCGGAGGAGTTGACCGGGAAGTGGTAGGTGGCCTTGGCGGTGAAGACCCGGGCGTTGGCGTAGATAGGAGAAGACGGGGAGGGGTTGGAAGCTGTGGGGGACTTGGAGCGCAGGTAAGACGCGTCGGGGAGGAAGGTGCGCGGGGGGCTGTCGAGGGGGACGGAGGCGCTACCGGAAGCGCCGCAAGCGAGGTAGTAGGTTGTGTTCGGCGTGTAGGCGGAGGCAGCGCCGGCGAAGAGGAAGACGAAGTGGAGACTGAGGAGGAGAGCGAGTGGTGGACGACCCATCGGAGGAAAAAAAAAGATGGTGGACGGTTGTTGTGCGGTGGTAGACTCCAAAGTCTTCCGCCTTATAATGATGACTGGACTGCGTGGCGTGGTATGTCGTAATGTCGTATAGCTTATTTTCCTCTTTTTTCAACTTTAAATTTGTTGTGTCCAAAATTATTTATGTTTTACAAAATTTATATTTTAGTAAAAAAATCTCACCAAATAAAGGACCTACATTCTTAAATTATGAATTATTAACTTTTGTCAATTATGATTTCTGTATTATGATTATATTTAAAAATGGTGAAGATCTAGTAAAAAAATATTGATTGGAATGAATTGATATTTAAGTTTGAACATGAGAAATATTTACTGTGAGATGTGTCGCTATGTATTATCATATTAAGTGATATGAGTATTACGTAACTTAGTTTATGTTGATTTTCGTATCGCACTAAAATAAATTTATTTTTTCTTACATTTCATCTTTGCCGCATGATTTTACTCCCATTTTTCTCATAATTAACCAAAAACAAAACAAAAAAACTAAAAGTAAACCCGACTTATCTTGAAAAAAAATGGCTTTAATTTAGGATGATAATTGTCAACTTATGAAACGAGATATTACTTATTTTTCATGAAAGATAAATTAACACAACACATGATTGCCAAAATTGAATAATCAATGAAAAGATCGTACATTATGTGATTCTAGTATATTAAAAAAAATAATTAGACCACTTTCCTATGACAAATTATTATATTCTTTACGGATTTATATTTCAAAGAACTACGAAAGCTAATAATTTTAAATTTAATTTTTAAAATCATCTGTCAATTTAGCTATAATTATAAATATGAACGTTAAGAGTACACCGAAAAAAAAATTATTGTATTCGTTGCCGCCAGCAAACGTTGAAAGGTTCGTTCACTTGCGTTTTGGCAAATCGCTGCCAAGCAATTCGTTGGGATGCGAATTTGGGCGTCCTTGTCATGAGCTGGACGAACTCTATCGCATGACTTATGAAAAAAAATTCGCCAACCAAATCTTGAGATCATATATGCGAATTTGATTTTTTAATAGTTAATTTGATTAAAATCTATTTATTGTCATTCAAATATGATATTAACACTGTTAATAATGATAAGTGAAAAAAATTGGCTTCTCATAGGAACGGAAAAGTGACGAGCTAATGGACAACTAAGTAGGGAGGAAAATTTAAGGAAGGGTCTAATAGTTGACAAATTTTGGAAGTTTATAATTAGACCATAATAATTAGAGAGATTTTTCTACTATTTTTCAACTAACTTTCCATGGTCCAGTGTCAAGCTTTTCGGACTCAATTATTCTCGTGAAACGTCAAGTGCTCTTTAACTTATTGTTATTTTTTTGAGATTCTTGTAAATTAAAATAAAATAAAATACATAGAATATATTAGAATCATCTAAATCTCAATCTTTTATAATATATCTTGTTGATCTGGACACATTTTAATCTTTCACTAATCTTGTGATTTAATTTACAATTTTTTTATGATATTTATAATATTTTTATAAAATTTAATAATATTTATTCGATCATCAATTTTATAATTTAAGACCGTGATCTTAATATGAAATAAAATAGTTTTATGCCAAAATAATTAACGAGAGGGACAATAGGCGAAAGAAGATGAAGAATTTGCTGTCTTTTAGTAAGATGCGGCCGGTCAAGAAAACAACGAAAAAACCATGCGATATGGCAGATCCGGACCGGCCGTCATTTCTTAAATAGAAAAAGAAAGAAAACTAGGATGGAAGGAAGAACTATTCAACATTGGCGTATCAGAAAAACCTATTCAACATTGACGAGAGAGAGAGAGAGAGAGAGAGAGAGAGAGAGAGAGAGAGAGAGGAATAGGGGCATACAAGATGGGGCGCTCAGGCATGACATGGCACAGCAAGGTCGATATAATGCATTAAATAATCAAGCACACAATAATCTAATTTTCTATTTTTTAGATGTTTTTATATTATTAAATGATTATTTTATCTCTTTAATTAAAAAAATTAACTAGCATTTTTTTTATCTCCTCTCTCTCACACTTCTCTCGTATGCGCGCTCTCCTCTCTCCTCTTCTTTCTTTGCTCCCTCTCGCCTGTGCGAGTAGGCAGCTCAACCTCTCTCCTCAATCTTTCAGCGTTCGAAAGAGAACGAATTAGGAGAGAGAACGAGAAGCGTGAGAGAGAAAATGAGAGATAAAATAATAATTTAATAAATTAAAAATCAAATTTTTGGATGAATTTTTTGAAGGATTAAGGGAGGGAGATGGGGGTTCCGCGAATTCGGATTGGATCTCCTTGCACACGCTTATGTCTATTTTATAGTGCCACTGCTGCGTAGCACTCCGACCCCCTCACCGCGGCGATTATGCACGACCACAGCGCGTTTGAGCGACGGTTGTCCGCGCTCGTTTCCTCATCAGGGCGACGTCTAATTAACGCGCGATCCGCGCGTGTTATATCTCCCGACGTTGCTGGCACCTCCACGGAGCGGGAGCGCAATCGTCGACGTCGTCCCATGCGTATACGCGTACGCGTCACGATCATGATCCGTGTGATCACGACCCGTCCATCACGGTCGTGATCTCAGGGATCACGACCCCTTGTGACCATCACGGTCGTGATGCGTGATCACGACTGGTCATTTACAACAATCTTCCACTTGACCAACGTGGTCACTGTGTCAGTACTCCCACTATCCGTGAGTAGTCTAACTGGAGATCATTGTCTCGAAGTTTTCACTATCCGTGAATACTTCACACCGACTCAGTCACTCTTGAGTCCCATCAAGCCCACATGCTTGATGAAAATATCAACTGCAATTTTCTTTGTAAGAGAATCAGCTAACATGTCACTCGTAGGCATATACGTCACTGTTACTTCCTTCTTTTCGATTATATCTTGAATATAGTGATATTCTATCTCAATATGATTTCCTTTTGAACTATTGGCTTCGCTGTGTATCAAGCTTATCGCAGCTTGATTATCATAGTACATGGGCAATGATCTTTTGACCAAATCGAGCCATAGTTCTAAAAGAAAACGCCTGAGCCATACACCATGGGTGGCTGCTGTACTACAAATAATATACTCAGCCTCCTGTGTGTGTCTCACCACACACCCTTATTTCTTGCTACCCCAAGAAACGACTTACTACCCAGAGGGAACAAGTGACCTGATGTAGACTTTCGATCGTCAATATTCTCCCCGAAGTCTGCATCTGAATATCCTACTGCCTCGAGTGTGTCAGCCTGATATGTCAATCTCAGTTGTACAGTCCCCTTCAGATATCGCAGTATCCTCTTAATGGCTTCCCAATGAGTTTTTCCAAGATTACTTTGAAATCTGCTCACAAGGTTTACCGTGTAAGCCAAATCGGATCTCGTTGCATACATGAGGCTACCCACCGCTTCCGCATATGGTTCACCCAAATGTTCTTGCCCTGCGTTGGGACACTGGCTCTTACTCAGCCTCTTCCCAACTACAAGCGGTGTAGGTGCAGGACTGCTATTCTGCATCCTGAACCT
>LTAE01007663.1:0-18576 GCA_001647135.1 Pontederia paniculata | reverse complement strand
AATAATAATAATAATAATAATAATAATAATAATAATAATAATAATAATAATAATGGTTTTGGAGACCTAATTGAAATGGATGTTTCGGCCCGGCCCATTAAAGGCTCTGTGTTTGAGACACAGAACAAGGCAAGGCCCATTTCAGAGACGACGTCACGCACATTACGACCCGTCGCCTCTCGTTGACCGCCCCTCCGCTTTCGACTCGTGCGCTAATTGGGGTGCGAAAGGAGCATTGCGTTACCCGTGACGCCAATCCATCGCGCTGTCTCATCTTGTTCCTCACGACATTACAAGTTGTTTTTTTTTTTTCAAATGTTGGCTTCTCTCTCTCTCTCGAAATGTCTCCAGGAAGCAGCGTTTAGGGTTTGAAAGGCGGCCGTGGGCGTCGTCCTCTATTCTAAGCGGCATCAGAGGGTGAGCAGCTTCACGATTACTTGTAAGATTTGAAATTTAGGGTTGGAAACACTTCTTCCCGATTCGATTCGTTCGAACTCTTACCCATCACCACCACCTGGGTATCTCTGTTGTTTCCCGACGTATTGGAAACCCACAGCTCTCTCCTGAATCCTTCCTTCTAACTCTTTTAGAGGAAGGTTTCGATTGCTTGGAGTGTGAAACCTTCTTCTCTTCTGTTTTCTCATGCTTTTGCGCTGTTTGCTGATGTTTCTTTCCTCTTTGTGTCTTTTTTTTTTTTAAATTCATTTATTTATTCTTTGTTATTTAGGCGTTGTGCAAAGCGATCTCAGCGGAGCTGAGCTTAGGGTTCCGTTGGAGGATCAATGCCAACCTTCACCGCCATCACATTAGACTGGCTTCTGGAGCCCGGGACGCGTTACCCCGCCACCACTAAGCAGCCGCAGCCGCAGCCGCAGCAAAAGGCACCGATCAAGGTGGAGAACCCGCCAACGAGGAAGAGCGTTCCACCTCGACCCAACATCTCCCCTGCGCTCTACGCCACCCCGGAAACCACGCAACTCCCCGACTCCCCCTCTTCCTTTCCACCTTCCTCTCCCTACATTGTCAACCACAAACGTCGCGGTCCACGCTTACTCAAGAGTTCGCAGAATGATCTTGGCGGGCCGCATTCCACTCATGGTGGTGTGGTTGGCGCAAGTGGTGGGGCTGAAGCTTCCATTGAAGGTTTACATGACAGAAACATTGATGACGAACTGAAGTCAGGGTATGCACGAGTTGCCGAAAATGAAGCTATTGCAGTTCAATTTCATGAAGAGCACCGCGAAGATACTGTTGTGGGTGATAAGCTTGCCGAAGTTCTGGAGTTGGCAACCCCACTCGGCAATGATGCTGAGAGGGACACAGAGACTGAAGATTTTTTTGATCCGCAGGACTCACTTAGTACAACCAGCAATTCAGAGTTCGAGGATGGTAGTTCTAATGCTCGATGGAGACTTTGTACTCCATTGGGAGAGTACTACGATGCGGTTGAAGGTATGCTTATATATAACCATTCTCTATGCTTCCATCTCCCAATCATTCTTTAATAAATTTTTTTTTTGCATTTTATGTTTAGTATATCTCTGCCAAGGCAATTATAACCGTTGATTGTATTCCCTCATTGGTATTGTTGCTGAAAAAAAAATATAAAGAGACCCATCCCTATTTGGAACACTATCAATTAGTTCTGGTGGCATATTGTTAAATCTTCTTCCCACCTTTAGGATGCAAAAATGTAACATGATTTCAAATAATTAGATGTCATATAATGATGTTTAACAAACTGCATCAGTTTCTAAAAAGTTCAGTTAAACAAGTCCTGATCAGATGTCAGGCAGATCCATCATGTCATTAGGTAACCACTAGACCGGCTGATATGTGGTTTGGGGTTATCCTGCTGGTTAAGGTCTATTATTGGTTATTGGACATGCCTGGGGCAAGCTGAGTTGGCCTGGTATACTTTTCTTTTTTAATAACCAGACTATTGGGCGGGAATGGGTTAATAAAAAACTCCTTTTCCCACCTTAGTTCAATTCTTTTTCCTGTTTTTTCACATTTTTTTTAGTTTTTTTCCTTTTCTTTTCCTCTTGTCATTCATTTTTCCTTTTACTTTTTCGCCAATTCTTTTAAGTATCTTTCATCGTTATCCTATTTTATGTAACTATATCAATAACATACTATAAAATAATACAATAAGTCACAAATGAAACTAAAATTAATAAGAGACCAATATCTTTTTTATGTAGTTTGATTGTTATGATTGAAATGGATCCTATTACATAGTTGGTAACGTACAAAGTGAGTTGAGTATTATGAGATTTATAACAAAATTTGGTCACCACGATGGAAATTGAATTTTACATATTAGATAAACTAAAATTTCTAACAAATATGAAATATCTAAAGACATTTGTGTTGTGTTGTAGATGATTCTCTTTTTGTTTCTGCATTATCTTCATTGTATAGGTCTTGACCTTGTCTTCTGACCTGTGTACAAAGCCAATCTTTCACGTAGATGCACAATGCTTGATGCTATGGTAGATGTCACAACAGTTAACAAATCACATGTCGTGAAGAAAAATATAGGACATTTAACAATGAGGATCCTAGATGACCTAGAGCAAATTAACGTTTATTGACTTGTTGAATTTTTCTGTGATATTCAAAGCACAATTTTATAGTTGAAGCTCAAATCCCAAGGAAACATTGGATGCAAAGACAATGGAGATGAAACGACTACCTGCTGGCACAGATCCTTAACAGCTATTTAATAAGCCTAGTAGCTATCCTTTCCCATCTAATAAAAGAATTCCTCAAAAGAAAAATCATGACAGAGATATTTGTAAGATTGGGTGAGGACATGTTATCTCTTTACTAGAGCTAGATGAGATATTTCAGTCGACATCTATTGTATTTTGTAATGACTTAACTGATCCGAGAAACTTTTTCTCAAAATAAAACTGATTCAAAATAACAGAGTTAAAAAATCTCTAGTAAAATTGTAAAACAGCTTTATTGTCTTGATTGCACTAGCTTAGAGTAATTATATGTTTTTGTTGTTGTAAGTGAATGTCTATTCAACTATAATTAGAATCCTTCAGTTCTTTGTTTATTTTGTTTAGTGGTAATACATTTCCTCCTAAAACAGCAGTCTTGCCTCTTATTTCTCATTTTGTAGAAATCTCTAGCGATGGTACTGCACAATCTCTTTATCTGAATATTGAAGATGAGCTTCATGAGATGAGGCTTAATTTGCTGATGGAGATTGAGAGACGGAAGCAAGCTGAAGAAGCTCTTGACAACATGCAAAATAAATGGCAGATGCTGAGTCATCATCTCTCACTTGTAGGCTTGATGCTTCCTGCCTCTTCAACTCTGGTGCAGGAACAACATGAACAGTCACAATATGTGGATCCTGTTAAGGATCTGTGTCAGCAGGTCGTCGTTTCACGTGCAGTGGCGGATGCAGTAGCGAGAGCTTGTTCCCGTGCTGATGTTGAAATGGAGATGCAACCTCAAATTGAATAAAAAAACTTTGAGATAGCTAGGTTGTGGGATCGTTTGCATTATTATGAAGCTGCCAACAGGGAGATGTCCCAAAGAAACCAAGAGGCAATTGGTGAGAGCAATTTAAATTATGGCCTATGCTTGTCTTGTCTCTTTCTGACCTTTCTCTTTAATGTTCATATCTTTTGTTAGTCAAGCATGTTTTTCTTTTTGTTCTCTTTGTAATGCACGATGGCTTTGATACTTCTGAAAGTTCAAGTACCTGATCAAGCATCTGACTTGTTAGTATAGTTTTGGACTTGACTGGAACTTGCAATCCTTTGTGGACCATGTTCTTTCTTTTTCTTATCTGGAACTGGTTAAAATGCCCTCCATTTAACTTCTGCCATCTTTTTTTCAGTGGCACACTCATTCACTACTAGCTCTTCCAAATCTTAAATCAATTTTGCAGGATAAAGGTTCATCTTAAACACAGATTGAACTCTTGAAGTTGTATCTTGGGCTAGACATATTATTGTTTGAAAATATTATTGTTTTCTCGACTTTGCCATTCTTCGTCTTTCCTGACCTGTCTTTCATTGTTTGCATTGTATGAGACAAGACACTTTTTTTACAGAAGTGCAACATGTACTTGTGCTCATCTGAATAGCTACTGGTTATTTGTACATGTGTTTTGATCTGTGACACTTGTTCTGTTTGCAGAAATGGCGCGTCGACGTCGTCACATGCGTAAGAGAAGGCAAAGATGGTTTTGGAGTTCGGTTGGTTTAGTTCTCACTCTAGGTGCTGCTGCTGTTGCATGGTCCTATATTCCTGGATCAGTGCCTTCAGCCTCTGAAGGTGATGGCAAAGACGCACAATAATGAAAAAGAACCATACTTACAGAAAGCAAGAAAAGCAGCATGGTAAAAGGCTCTTTTCTATGCTTACCTTTTTTTTTCAGTTTATACCTTAGTTTACTGAAATTTCAATGTTGTATAAAATCTGTAAATTGTCTTCCGTGTAGCTAAGTATTTTGAGCATTCATTTTTGTGCATTTGTGTACAATGAGCTTGTGGCCATTTCCGATGTGAACTTGGTCTTGTCCATTAATTCTGCTGAAGGTGGAAATAAAATTCGATGGAAGAACAATTCTGAAATAACTTATTGATCAAGAGAATCAAATCTTGGAACGTTCTCTCAAGAAATGCATCATGTAGAGACAATTTTAACTCTTGTTAATGTCATGAGCTGGGACATATTTAATAAAAAAGGAAACGTGGTTGCAGATTTTTCAAGTTTCCAGGATTCCAGGATTCTACAGCTGTTGTATCAGACTGCTCACTAGCTCAGCATTGTTTAATGATAAGACAATTATTTGTTTAACAAAAAGAAAGTCTTAAACCTAAGCAGAGTCCACTTAGAATGAAAATAAGTTATTTCATTGCAAAAAAATTCCTTCAACACTCATTTTAATGATCTTGTATAAGCCTCGCAAAGTTTTGCAAAAATCAATAAATGATGTGTGTTTGGTGCCTTTAATTGCAATTAGATTGGTTCAACATTGGAAAATGTCACAAACAATATTATAAAACACAAATTATCCATAATCCTTATAGAAGGGCGTTTAGAACGACCTGTGAATGAGTTTTAGTGATCAAATAAGATGTGAAACAGAATTTTCAGTCAAAATAAAGGGCAACTACTTATGCCTACCTTGTTATTAAAAGTTTGAATTGATATGTTTTTTTCCCCTAAAGAGCCAGAGGTCAAGGAATCTAATAAAAGAAATAAAGGATAAGAAAAAAAAAGAAACATTATCTGACAAATTCAAATATTCGACATCAATAAGACATTGAGTTTTAACTAATTTATTTTGGAAATGGAATAATAAAAGAATATATTATATACATATAGTTTTAGGAGGATGAAATAAATAATGATGTGGTAAGATTAGTGGGCAATGGTGAGGGAGGGAACGAATGGAGTGGCATGCACCTCGGCAAAGGGCCTCAATGGAACATGAGACCTCGTCAACGCCAAAAGAAGAAGCAAACCATTTACCTCTTAAAAACAGACCCGCCCCCCTTCCATTCCTCTGCCTCTCTCCAAACCCACACGTTGGTCCCTCACCTCACCTCAGGTAAGCAGCAACATCCTCAATCTCTGTATGGATCGTCTTCTCCTGCATGCATTCTGGTCGATCGTCTCTTTCCTCCTCCATCATTTCTTTTCTCATGTTCTTTATTCTGTGCACGTCCAATTTGTTTTCCCTTCGTTAAGTTGTTCTATGATTGATTAAAATGTGGACATTCTAATGATCAACATACGATGTTTCATGTTAATGTCTATGGCTTTCTTTGTCTTTGATATATATGCATATTGTTCATGTGTATGACGACATGTTCGTTCCTATTGAGGTCGTACAGGCCTGTAATCTTTCTTGGAGATAACAACAAGCTTAAATTCTGTTGTATCTCTACATATGACTGTAATCTTTCTTGCAGTAGCTTGCAATAATAATAATAATAATAACCTCACTACATAAACTTGTATCTTTTTGTTGGCTTCAATAGTTTTGTTGTCTGTTCTCTTGTCGATCGCATTGATCGATATATGTCAAAAGTGTTAATATATTTTACAGGTGGTAGCTTGGAGAGGCGTGCGCCCAGGTATCATCTTCGTATGAGTTCTTAACTCTCAGTCGCCTCCCCCCCTCCCCACCCCCCCTCTCCGAACAAGCTCCAGCTCGCGCGCACCAACCATGAGCACCGAAGTTAAATACGGTCAGCAGCCATCCTGCATGCATGCATGCTTGCTTGCTTGCTTTTGATTCATATGAGTTCTGTAAATTTTACAGAAGGCCTTTTGGATTAGTAAGGATACACTAGTAATCTCTGATACGTATGTGTTCTTTATATAATTAACTTGTGTTACAATGCAGGTCATGATGGCGGCAATGACAGGAGATCCATCGACGTTGAGAACTCAGAAGAGGAGAGGAAGGCCAGGCTCAACTCCCTGAAGCAGAAGGCAATCAACGCCTCCACAAAGCTCAGGAATTCATTGAACAAAAGGGGTAGGAGAAGCAGTAGGGTCATGTCTGTCTCCATTGAGGACGTGCGCGATGCTGAGGAGATGCAGGCCGTCGATGCCTTCCGACAAATTCTTATCCTGGAGGAGCTGCTGCCGTCGAGGCACGATGATTACCACATGATGCTCAGGTTGGTTGCTTTGATGGTTACCTCACCTGTTGCATATATTCTGCTCAGTTGCTCGAATGATCTCTTTACAGAAATCATCAAGGATCAACTCTACTTACTGCCTAACGATTATTTTCTGTCTGCCACTCAGGTTTCTCAAGGCCCGAAAATTCGATATTGAGAAAACAAAGCAAATGTGGTCTGATATGCTCCACTGGAGGAAGGAATTTGGTGCCGACACGATCATGGAGGTAAGAGTTCATCATTTTACCTTAAGACTGTCACTATGATCTGTTCTCTTTAGTCCTGCTACAATTCAGTGTTTCACTAACTAACTGATTTCAGCTTTGTTAACTCAAGTTCTTTTCCTTATATCTCATTGCTAGGACTTTGAGTTCACCGAACAAGAGGAAGTCTTGAAGTACTATCCTCAAGGTCACCATGGTGTCGATAAGGAAGGCAGGCCTGTTTATATTGAAAGATTAGGAGAAGTTGATGCCAACAAGATAATGCAAGTCACCAACATGGATCGCTATGTTAAGTATCATGTGAAGGAGTTTGAGAAGACATTCGCCGTCAAGTTCCCTGCTTGCTCGATCGCAGCGAAAAGACACATTGACCAAAGCACAACCATCATAGATGTTCAAAATGTGGTATGCACTACAACCTTTTCCACTTCTGAACTTATTCAAACAAAGGGACCTCTTAATTCTGAAAGGTAGATTGAGGAATGAACCTTTGATTCGCAAGGGTTATAAACAATTCAGCAAGGCCGCAAGGGAACTACTTAGCCGTCTTCAGAAGATCGATGGTGAAAACTACCCTGAGGTATCCATCTCTGATTTTTCTGATCTGAATTGATCATTGCCCCCTGTACAAATCTCATAATTAACTCTTGTTCTCTCTTGATAACAGACCTTGAACCGGATGTTCATCATCAACGCAGGTCAAGGTTTCAGGCTGCTCTGGAACACCGTGAAGACCTTCCTTGATCCAAAGACTACAGCAAAGATTCATGTATGTGAGATTATCCCAATCATGATACACTGCATGCATGATTAAAGAAATTATCTGATCAGGATCAACATTGTATTTCAGGTTCTAGGAAATAAGTATCAGAGCAAATTGCTTGAAGTAATAGATGCCAGGTATCTTGTACCCAATAGACAATACATATTGATATTCTAACTACTTTGTGCTTTCCATTAGTAATAAACCGAAGAATTATTAGTACTGCTTACTTTTGTTGGCTCTTATCAGTGAATTGCCCGAGTTCCTTGGTGGTTCTTGCAACTGTGAAGGAGGTTGCCTTCGATCAGACAAGGGCCCATGGAAGGACGCTGAAATTTTGAAGGTGCTAATAATTTCCTTCATCATCGAACAGGGATAAATTTCTCTATATATAATATGATCCCATGAAGAAAAGGTTTTACTGAATGAAACTTAACTGTTATCCCTGCAGATGATTCAATACGGTGTAGGATGCTGCGGAAGACAAAACCCAGCTCTCTTCGCCGAGGAGAAAACCATCTCCGAGGATGAGATTGTCTACCCAAAGGTGATGAGATGATTCAAATTCTATTATTCTACTTCTGGATTCAGCTTTCTGTTACTGAAACATGTATGACATTCCAATTATCTTTTTTCTTGCATATACATGATTGAAGAGACAAGAATCTTTCCATTCGGAGCATTCGATGCCCAGAGGATACATTGAGCATCCTCAATTGTCACCTCTTCGTGAAGAGTTAGGTGCTCCCGATTATGAGGTATAATTGCCATTTATTAATTGCTGTTGATTAGTCTTGTTCTATGTTGCTTCATGCGTGCGACTGAAATCAATGCTGTAATTTGCACGACGTTAATCAGTTCTGATATGAGATATCTTCTATCAGTGAACAAACTGTAGAAAGTTTTGTGTAACGTAACTCATGTGTCACCTCTTGGCCACCGTCCTGCAGCCTTGTCAGGGATATGACGATCAATTCCCAGTGGTCGACAAGAGTGTGGACGCCGCTTGGGACAAGCAATTGATGGACGAAAAGCTGGCCCTCGCCAAAGGTTTCAGCAAAATTGTTTTATGATATGTAGTAATTAACATATATATAGACCTTCGTGATGGGCGTGGCCACCGCCTTCCGCATCGGCCGGAACATGCCGAAGAAGGTGGTGGACGCGGCCATGGACTGCGCCAGCCCCGTCTATGCTGAAATGAACCAGCAGCAGCAACAGCAGCAGCTGGCCGCCGCAGCAGCGGCGCCGCCGGTCTCGGTCACCGAGTACTCCTGCGCCATGAAGCGCCTCGGGGAGCTGGAAGAGAAGATGAGCGTGATGGACACCAAGTCGGCCGAGATGCTGTCCGAGAAGGACGACATGCTCAAGGCCGCCGTCAGTCGCGTGGACGTCCTCGAGTCCGAGCTTGCATCAACCAAGAAGGTGATCATATATATGTTATATACCAATCTCCATGCACGTCTGTTCTTCTTTACATGCAGACTCAGACTGTTAATTAATTTGGTGGCCATTGTGTTCTCCTGCATGCATGCCAGGCTTTGGAGGATGCCCTCTCGCGTCAGGAGGAGATGGTTGCTTACCTTGAGAAGAAGAAAAAGAAGAAGAACAAGTTGGTGAGTGGCCATTTTTATCTACAAAATTGAAACTTCAAGATACAATTAATCAAATCTTTCTTATATATGTTATCTTATAATGCATATTTGTTACTGTTGTTGTTGTTACTGTGAAGAACCCATTCTGCTGGGGCAACTGAATGAGAGAGAGATGGACACAATGAAACTGCGGTCACGCTGGACACAACTCTGTGACGTGTTAATATTGAAGTACGCGCGTGTACGTTAATTAGTTAAAGAGGTTCTTGACAGCATATAGAGCATGATTATTACATATCTAAATATAATCATGTATATGTGTGGAAGGGGAAAAAAAAGGCAACAAGAAAAGAAGAAGAAAAGAGAAGAGAGAAGAGAAAAAAAAATGAAGTGGAAAAAACCAAAAAAAGGGGGGATATGTATTATATCATGTTTTGTTGGCTAGACTGATCCAAAGATTCAGTTGAAATATAACAACTGATGATTCTTTCACATATTGCTGCAATGTTGTGTCATCTGATAGCAATTGAATTGAATTGCAGTCTAAATAAGTACAGAATGTGTTAATGCAAGTGGAACGCCAATTATGGCATGCACAAAAGAAAGTTTTCAAGGATAACATACGAACGATTCAAATTCATTCAGATACAAGATAAATAGATTACAATGATAGGAATGTCATTGCTAAATTTTCATATTTGATATAATATAAATATAAATATAAAAATAAGCATGATTCTAACAACTTAAAACTTTGGATGAATTCGTTTTAACTCTCGGTAGATATTCGCTCTTTGGTACTTGTGCTATAAAAGTTTTCAAATTCTCTCTAACATTTTTTTACTTTACTCTTATATAGTGCAATTTGCTATTTATTTAAGTTACAATTTTACTCTTTGATTTTGAAAAAAAATAACAAATAAAATAAAAAAGGGAAGGTCATCTCCCTCTCCGCACAGACAGAGGAATTCAAAGGAGAAGCCTCTCTCCATACGAAGGAGAGGAGGGTCAAGGGTGCTCCTTTTTTAATTTTTTTTTTCAAAATGTAAATGGTAAAACTAGAATATCACAAGATTAATAAATATGAAAAGTAAAATGTGCTCTTTTAGAATTAAATCATTGATTAAAAATTCATCATAACTATGGAATAGTTCAAATATGTCTCTCATCAATGAGTCTCTAAATAAATTTATGTCCACTGGTAAAAATTCCAAAATGTTATCCATCCATTTTTTCGGTAAGGAAAAAAAAAGATATATGTGCACGCTTGGAGAACCAAGTGCTTCCAGGCAAAACGTTGTCAACGGGGTTCGTATTTTAAAAAAATATTCTGCTCATTTAGTGTACTTATATGTAGTATACATGCATCCCAATATGCATACTGTGAACGTCCACATTTATTTATTAATTATTTTTTGCTTCTTACTAGCAGCTTATTCATTTTAATAAATAAACAACAATTTCGATACAGCCAATCAAACTATCAATATTAAAGAATATTTTGGAGTGAAAAATTATCTAAAATTTATCTTCCGTCGATACGGCATTTCCAAGCAGATCTCAACGTGTTTCATGGAGATATTATTTGATGAAAAAAATATTTTAAGAAGAAGACATTTTTCTTAACTTTTACATGCTTGGAAAAGAAAAAAAAAAGAAAAACTTAATTACCATTGACCAAATTTTGAAAAGAGAACTCGAGGGAATGATTCTCAAGTCTTCGGTAACTGGGAAATGCTTAATCAACGAAAAAAAAAATCAATTAACCAGAAATTTCTGTAAAGAATTGAAGGAAATAATTTCCCTTGGTCGTCGCAACTGATATCATTATTTTCTGATGAAAAATCAAATATGAAAAGTTACGCACAATCAATTTTAAGAAAAAGATAAAACATATGAATCAATCACAAAATTCATCATGTACGATGACAAGTTCGACAAGATTTAATTTTGTAAGATAACCGACGAAACATTTTGACACAGCACATAAGATACCAAAACGAATCTTTTCTTATCAGCAACTGCAAGGCAACTACCATTATTATACATGTAATAATCGAGTTAGCAAATTTCATGATCAACCAATTATCTACACACTGGATCCTCCTATTTCTTCGACATCCAATATTTCTGTTTCGTTTTTCCTTTTTCTTTTTGGGCAATGGACATCCAACATTTTACATTCTCTGATGAAGTAGAGTAGCTCCTGTTTGACGCAGCGAGCTTCTTATTGACAAAGTAGTGCTTGTTCTGGGATGTTGCCTCTTCCGTCATACAACACTACTTGTGCGGGATAACTTTTGCGCCTCTTCCAGGTCCTTCAAGAACCTTCATTTGAGTCAACAAAAACACAGTGAGAATAAAAAAAGTCGTGTTCAACTTTGACAACCTTTATGTTACTATAAATCTCGAAGATCTGGATTTCATGCTACTGTCCAATGGCATTCTAGTCCCCTATATCTTTTGGTTAGCAAACCTCATCATCCCCCCACCCATCTATACTAATCTAGATTGAAGAGATACTGGCATACTGCTGTAAATGTAACAGCAAGTTTATAATACTGAGAATCAATGTATTATTATATATGGAACATTTAAATAAACTAATTGCAAGACTGTGTGCTCGGTCGTTTTAAGATAGTAAAATCAAAGCAATTTTACAAACTGTCATGTACAGGATAAAGGAATCAAGAACCAGAAATTTCCTACGACTACAAAAGAGCATAGTAGAAGATTCATTAGCACTTTTTTCAGGTATTAGATCTATACTAGTCATCCATGTGTTTGTACGTGTGATATCTATCTCTATCCATATAAATATATATGCACACGTGTGCTGAAAGGAGCTATAGAGGTTCAAATACACAGAAATCACAACCCCCCCTCCCCCCTCCCCCCCCCTCGCGGAAATCCATGAATCACAAGGATGCAAAAGTAGAAGAAATAAATGGCTAGAGAAGTGGCTGCAATAGTGTTTTCTTACTGCTTGGAATTGAGAACAGTAGAACCTCCAAGTATGAATCTTATCCCTGAATTTGCAACGTTATGAACAGCCACTGTTCGTGCTTCCTCGTATGTTGTCCCTCCAACAACGAAAATCACTACATCTTGAGGTCTGCATTTAAATGAGCAGCATATCTGTGAATATTTTATACTACAGAACATAGTTAACACATCCAAAGAATCATGTCCTAACACAATGCTAACACCACAACTTAATGCACAATATAGTAAATCCACACGTTCACGTGTAAATACTTCTTATCAGTGTCTTACGCACTTGAATTCCAAGATACATCAAATTCACAGATGGAATTTCATTCTGAGAGGAAAGAAACGGAATTTAAATCAACATCATCAATTGATTATTACTTGAAGATCTAATTTGACCACTGGTTAGTAAATATGGAATTAATACAATGGATTCAAAAGCATCAAACCTCTTGAGTTCAAAAAATTGGCATACAAAGAAAAGGTACCAACAATAAATTTGGAAAGATTTGGCAGAAATATGTAAAATTGTTTCTCCTTAAAAGATGATTCCGGAATAAATGGGCAATAACTAAGAGGTGTGCCAATGGCGAGAAGAGGCAAGGTGATGTAGGACGATTAGGCTTATGGGCCCTCAATTTGTAACCTATAGTTTAGCTATGGGTTTTCTGTCCATTAATCTTTAGTTACGGGCCTCTAGTATAGCCCATTTAGTTTCTTTAATTTGTTTTGATTGCTCTGTAAGCTATATTTAAAACCCTTTGGATGTAAATTTTGAGGATGGACTTTGATGAACAAAAATGATTCTCAAGTTTATTTCGTTATTGAATACCATAATTAGGGTTAGGTTAATTTAGAAGATATACATCACTAAGTCATCAAATATCGAAGGAAAGCCTGGCCAGAACCATCCGTGTGAGTTTCCATGCATGTGGTTCATCCACGATAACCTCGTACATTCTTGCAACACAATAGATATTTTGACAGTTTGGTAACAGATATGTGATCATATGTTCCTCCATTGCAGATGTATTTAACCATAAGAATATGTGATCATATGTTCCTCCATTGCAGATGTATTTAACCATAAGGAACATAAGAAGTTGCCACTAACCTCCCTTGTTGAAAGTGATTGCCAACAAATGGATAGTCCACATCTTTTACTCGGCCTTTAATTATACTTTCCATTATCTGGAAGAGAAGTGGCTGGTGCTGGGTATAAACATTCTCAACACCCTGAAACAAAAAGCATCAGCTAAAAAATCAAATAACCTCTGCATATCATAACAGAGATAATTCATTAGTACAAACCTTGAGCCCACGTGCCATGTTCCGAGCAATATTTAAGAGATCACGGTTACCATATAAATCTCCAGTTCGTTTATCAATGCCTGCTTGCTTAAGGAGAAATTGGACAAGCTGCAGGAAAATCAAAAGCTTAGTAAGCTCCAAAAAACAGAAAAATAGAAAGGAAATCATATGCTTCCATGTTGGTTGACCTGTCAAAACCTACAGTACCAACATGCCATGACTCGGACATAAACATACAGTTAACATAAACATACAGTTCTGGAGAATAGAATCATCTTAGAACATGACATCAAAGAGGTGTAACGCCATTTATTAAATTAACTTTATTATCGTGTTTGATACGGAAGGAGTACAATTCATATAAGTTTGCATAAATTCTTTGATAAACTTATGTATCGATAAAGGCAAATTCTTCTATTGATTAAGTCCAAGATAATAGCTCTAGAACGGATATGGCTTTTCATTTTGCAAAATTGAGAAATCATAACTAATATACAAAATCTGGGAGGATGACTACTGGAATTCTACTAGGATGAGATATATAGTAAAATAAAAGTAGATGGTGTTGCTTGTGAAAGATTAGAAGCTGGAACAAGAACATGGTTAAGTTACATTACACCAGGCTTGTACTTGGCAGAATGAGAAGCCAATTTGTTGAAAAGCTGCATCAGTTGAACTGGACTCTCCTTCTCATAACGTAAAGCATATAACATAACCAGTCGCAAACGATCAACATCAGAAACACTTTCATTGTTCAGAAGATTAGTAACAGCCTGGAAAGAACAAACCCAAAAGTCAGATCTTGAAGAAGATATAGCTGCAAAGTATACTTCATACTATCTACATATTCTAGAGATAGTAACATGGCTTCAGTGAAATTATTATTTTTAGTTACAACATAGCTTCAGCAACATGTGACAATTATATTCACAATACTCATAATGTTTATGGTACTTTGAGAAGGAGAATTAAAGAGTTGTACTCTAGAAGTACCTCAAATGCTGCCACTTGTCCACCATTACAAGCAAGCTCTTGCTCTGTCTGTGAAACTAACATTAATTTCCGCTCCTCAACAAGTCTGCTCATTTCTGTAACCAAACTCACATGCTTTGACACATTTCCCTGCATCTTTCTAAAGCCAGGGTAGTTGTCGACGAACTTTGCCATATCCTCTGCAATTGACACATCCACAGATGAAGTATATAGGACTGACCTTGCTGAATAAAATTATAATCAATGGGGTAGCTTGAACATGGTGCAATGCACACCTATGGTTTGGATGTTCTGATTGCTCTTTGCAATCTGTTGAAAGTCATCAACCATTGCCTTGATATTCATTCCAAGATCACCAAAATTCTCATACATATTAGCCTTAAAGAATTCATCTTGCTCCGAAGAGAGAACTACCTCCTAGATGAGCAAAGAAGGATATGCATTCACTCAGATACAATATTTTAGTACTCAAAATTAGCATAAACAAAAAAAATAAGAAGTATAATAACGGAATATATCGGATAAGCATACAAACCTGCTGATCTTTGGAAACTTTACTAATGTTTCTCAAATCAACTTTATTATCTTGAATTCCAATGAGCTCATGAACCATTGCCTGCCAATGGAATAAAAGCAAACGAGGAAAACATTCAAAAACCACATATCATGATGATAAGAAGTGACCAAGATACTTGGAGGCAAGCTTTCAAGAAGATACTTGATATGTCCACTGATTTAGCAGTGGTGTCACAGGATCATCTCTCCTATCAATTATGAGCAACAACGGAGACATTTCTGAGCGTCTGAAATCAAACAGACCACTTTCTTGCTCGTACATAAGCTTCTGAAACATTGTATCATGAAAAGATTGGGAAACTAAGAATGAGATAAAAATGGACAAAGATCAAGCCAATTTCAGCTGTTATATGCAGAAAAACTTTTTTTTGAGAACAAGCAGAAACTGAGAACCAAAGCATATAGTTATCTATTTAACCAATGTGATTATCATACTCACTGCAGTTTCCTGTGCTATCCTTTTTGTGATATCTGAGGTTCGTTGATAACGAATAACAGGACGCCGTTTAAGAGCTAAGAAAACTGCAGCAATGCCATCAACTGCTCGATCACAAAAACTTTGAGAACTGTGAGGATCAGCCACAGTCGGAAGCATATATATATGATTCATTTGCATATTTAGAGTGAAATGATGAGGATCAATTGCACAAAAATCAGCATAAAATTCCTGCCATGTTGAACAAGAAATGTTAAGTTGAAAACATGATATCCGACTAGTAATCATAGGAAACATCATTCAGTAATTCACTTTGACAATTGAAGGGCAATGCAGCCTTTTCAAAAATCAGAATTTATACACGATGAGAAGATAGAATATCATTCAAAGTGAAAATACCAAAACTGGAATTTTATCCCTGAATTTTGTGTCCAGATTTATTAAAATTCTGATTCTTTCTTTTTCATAAAAAGTAACAGAGAAAAACTATGAAGAAAAACTGCAGTCCAATGGAACTAAGACGCACAAAGGTTGAGGCTCACTTGAACTTGCTGGACGACTTCTTGTTCATCTGAATCAGCAAGTACTTGAATTTGGGTATTTTTCAAGATGTTGGAGAAAACTGCACATCAACTGAGAGCTTTTAACTTTTACAACATGCAATCAAATATAATTGAAGCTGACAAAGCTAAAGACTTACATAAGTGATATTCTCCAAATCTGGGATTTGCTAATTGGCGTCGTAACTTTTGAATGTTATCTGACGTAGGCCTGAGGAAATAAATAGCCTTCAGGTGGGACATTGATTCTTTAGATGTAGAATCCAACAGTTCCACAAGAAAGACCTCCTTCTTTAAAAGCTCAGATTGAGAATATGCAACACTCACAATGCTCACCTACAGGTAAGACAATATTGTGTAAATTGACATACAAAATATGAAGAACTTCATTATACCATTAAAATTCAATGATATTTCCCTATGATGCAATGATCTTCTGAGGCCAGGATTGTCTAAAGTTGCTAAGAGATATCAGTTCCAAATTCCCATATGCATAATCGACGATATCGTTGATAAATGAAGACAGATTCTTATACTTTGACAACAGTAGTTAAGATTCACTTGGTGATTTCACTTGGAGAATATAAACATTAGGCAGTGTTTAAATTATAGATGTACAACGCTTTCTGATATTAATCAGAATATAATATGGGAAACTACATACTACATTTTGATTTGCAGAATACATATGACAGAAATTATGTTATTCTATTTATGACCTGTTGATCATGGAAGTTATCCTCTTGCCTGCAAAATAAATCATCATTTTACAAGTTTCATGTTCCTCCGTTGCTCTTACTTCCAATGCCATGCTTATCTCAGTGCATACTCGCTTTTTTCTGCTTCATTGAAACATGGTAAATGGAAACATATAACAATTCAGACTAATCATTCTGCAATTCTCCACAACTCTTAAGTTTCTTTCTATAACCGGCTTTTTTCTTGCATTCATATCTTCTTCTTCTTTTCACTCATAACATGACAAATGGGATCAGAATCGAGTAACATTCGCATGAAGGAATATAAATTATGAATTCTAATAAACTTAAAGCAAAAAAAAGATCTCATAGGATATCTCCTCTTTAATGAGCAAAAAAATTCCTTCAATCGAGCAAAAGGAATGTGAGAATCCAAGAATTCCCTCGTACAGAAAAGCAACACAATTTCAGAGATCACAAGATCCGAATCCAAAGAGCGAAAGGAGGGAAAGAGTATTACCGTATGGGAGTCGAGGATGAGGACCTTCATGCCCGGGATGTCCTGCAACATCCGCCCAACGTAGTCGCGCACCAACGATATCAACACCATCTCCTCCTCCTCTCCTGCGTTGCGGCTGGAGATTTCCGGCGACGACGATCAAGAAACGGCCGTCCGCCAACGAGATCTGTGGATTGAAATGGCCAGCTCTCAAAATTCCTACTCGCCGCCGGCGATGGTTGAAGCAAATTTTGCTCGTGGTCGTTCCCCCGCCGTCGGCGCTGTTCTGAAGCAAACGATGGCAATCGCTGAGTTCGAGAGCCCGTTAAGGCCCACGCAATAGGGACCTTAACAGACTGAAACAATAATTGGGCCCAATAAAATCTCGTTTTGCTTTAAAGGTCGTTTACAAGTCTAAAATCTAAAAACAACCTTACAAATACAAATACAAAACAATCTAAAATCTAATACAATTAAAAAATAAATCTATAGGTGCTGTAATGACCAACCAGCACGTCCAACCAGCACGGGACGTGTCCACTGTGGACGTGTGTCATATTGGCAAAACGGATCGTGTCCTCAGGATACACGGTTCGTGTTAGAGTAAAAGCGAAAAAAGAGGCAAACACGGTAAGGACAGGAACGGACCGTGTTGCATTGACATGGCAGAGTCTTCTCATCGTGGAATTAGGGGTAATCACATTTAAAAAAATTTAAACCCTAATCTACATCTATATAAATCTCTAGGATATAATTAATTTTCCTTAAGCCTCATCGCCAGGTGATTTCTCTCTTCTTTTCTCTTTTCTCTCCAATCTCTTCTCTCTCATAGTGATTTATTCTTCCTCGAGATTCATGCCAATAGATTTGGACAAAGATCAACGACACATGGAAGAGAGGGAAGACAGCACCATACAAAGGCGTGACAAGAAGGACGACACTGAACAATGTGTGAATAGGAGATAATCCTCTTGGGACAAGGTAAGTAATTAGGATAATGATTAAGATTCTTAGAGGCCTATGTCAAAATAATTATTATTTCTCGGGTTTATTACTTTCTCCCTCTCAAAATGTTTCGTTACGGTGATTAATAGTCGAATATAAGTCTAACCGGATCCTCGGACCTAGACCGTTTCCCTTCACAACACGGTCCGCCTTCGACGAACTCAGGTCGCGTCATCCTCACGCCGAGCGTTTCCCAGAGCTACTCAAGAACCCGACATAACACGTGTAGGATCTGGATGGCACCAAGAGGGGGG
>LTAE01007662.1:4300-22288 GCA_001647135.1 Pontederia paniculata | reverse complement strand
TTGTGTGTTTGTTCTTCTTCTTACTCTTCTCTCTATTTGTGTTTTATATTCATACTTGTTTGCTTCCGCTGAACATAACACATCTAGTTTTAGTTAAGAAGAACAAAAGTTTTAAAATATCAATTCACCCACCCCCCTCTTGGTGCCATTCCAGATCCTACAAGATGTAGTCAAGAGCCTTCCTAATATAATGAGTCGTGATGTTTTATCATGGGTCATTAGTTATTCATCTCATAGGTCACTACAGAGCAACACGACATCAGCAAAAATAGGTAGAAATGAAGATCCGCGCGTAATTGAGTGTTATATCCAATCTTGGGTCGTAAGTACTATAATTAGCAATTGCCAATTCTGATTTACCATGATTCATTGGCGGTGATATCCTATGACAAGCCTTGATGGAAGGCTTTTCCTAATTGAACATGAAGTCTCACAGGCCGTTAATTATAGGTTGTCATGGGCCATGATGGACAATGCATATTCATATTTTGGTAATCTTTTGAAGTGTTTTCAATGTTAGAAGGACCCTAAGTTACTCCACTTTGGGGATCAAAATAAGACTGATTTATAAAGATATGAAAGTATTTTGCATGGATAAATCTCAGCACAAAGTTAATTCCAAAATTTAAAAAAGGATTTTCTTGTTATGACTTGAAAGGTTTAATAACCTTAAAAACCTATGGGAACCCTAAACGAACTTTGGAGGCCATAAATATATTCCTTAAAAACTAGTACCTGCATGCTAGGATCCATCAATCTGTATCTTGAAGCCAAGAATGTGGGAGCACTTGGAAGGATCACCTAGTTATGTGTGATACACTCATATTGAAGATCATGCAAAATTTTGTTGACGTCCATCAAAGTATCTTTCTATCCTATCTCATGTTGGGATGATTTTATGTAATTTTTGTCATAATTCTAAACGAATTTCATATTAGGTTTTTGTTATTTGTTTGTAGTAGTTTAACTTTAAATCCAAACTTGTGAATCCTATGTTGGTTTTCGATGTTAGTTACTTTTGTTTTCTCATGAACATGATTGCTAGATGTTTTTAATAGAATAAGTTGATTATTAGATGTGTAGCGTGATCAATTATTCTATGCAATTTTATATCTTATCTTGATGGATCCATTAAGGACTATTCGATATATGGTCTATTGAATTATACAATTAAGAGTGGTTCAATAGTTTAGGAACACAACATTCTGCCTCCTAATTTGAGTAATTTGGGAGTAAAGCTATTAAGGAATGCTCTCAGTTTTGATAGACTTTAAGGGTACTTGATTTAACCATTATGAGATGTCATACTATAGGTGTTCTTAATCATTTGAGAATTCAATCATATTCGACTATTGCATAGGTTAACATTATTTGTTCGTAATCATCTTTATCATTCAGTCCCTAGACATCATTAGTTATAATTGTATATCTTTTATCTTTTAATTTTCGGAAACTATAACTACATCCAACTTATCTGTATCCTTTTAATCTCAATGGTTAGATAGTTGCTCCTTGTGAGATTGATAACTTTGTACTCGTTGCATTGTTTTACTTAAATGATTTGTACACTTGGTAGAATATTTTTCTGTGTAACAAATTTTTTAGTCAACTACCATAAACTCAATGAAGTAACACAAAAGGATAATTTTCCTTAATCTTTTATTAACCATTTGCTTGAGCTTGTATCATGTGATAACTTTTACTTCTTAGATGGTTACTTAGGATACAATCAAATTGTTGTTGCACTCAAAAGATCAAGAGAAGAAAATGTTCACATGTTTGTACTAGACATTTCCCTATAAAGTGATGACATTTTGATTATGCAATTCCCCAATGACATTTCAATGCTACATCGACATAAATGAATAAATTTTAGAAGTCTTCATAGATGATTTACATCAATTGGAACTTTTTTCAAAATTATCTAAATAACTTTTCTCTTGTTTTGCAACAATGAGAGGATGATAATTTGGTCCTTAACTAAGAGAAATGATACTTCACGGTGAAGGAGGGATTTGTTCTCAGCCATAATATCTCTAAGAGAGTAACTAAAGTAGATAAGGCCAAGACAGACATCATAGCTAACAATCAACCACTGATGAATATGAAGACCATCCAAAGTTTTCTTGGACACAATGGATTCTATCACAATTCATAAAGGACTTTTCAAAATCTTTAAAAGCACTAGATAACTTGCTTGTAAAGGATGCCAAGTTCATAATTGATTCTGATTTCCAATTTGAATGAAAATTAATCTCAACCCTCAGTAGACAATAAATTGGAGCCTTCCATTTAAGCTCATGTGTGATGCAAGCGATGGAGCTATATGAAAAATGTTAGGACAACACCGAAACAAAGCTTTTCATGTGATATATTAAAGAAAGGATTTCTTGCTTTGGTATTTTCCTTTTATAAATTTTATGCTTACCTTATTTTCTCTAAAGTATGATGAACAAGAAAGAAGAAAAACCTAGATTGATCCGATAGGAAATCTTCGTGTGAAAATTTCTTCATGTGAAAATTTCACTAATTTCTTTCAATCTCGCAGATTTTATTAACTTTGTTATATAAGAAATCGTATCGTCAACTAGGGTGGACACCACCAATGGAGGGAGTTTTTTTTCTCAAATGTGAGGTATTACCATTGGGAAGATCCGTACTTGTTTAAACTTTATGTAGAATAAGATCATAATGCGTTGTGTGCGCAAGGATGAATTTGACAACATACTCAAGCACTGCCATGATGGTTGTACTAAAGGATGGTTTTGATAGAATCAAACTACAGTGAAAGTGTTGTAGTGTGGCTTACATTGAACCTCAGCATTTAAATATGAATGGATGTGTTGCAAGTTTTGTGATCAATCAAAAGGGTATGTAATATCTCATGCCAAAATGAAATGTCTTTGAATAATATTCTAAATTGTGATAGATTTGTTGTATGGGGACATTGATTTTATGGGACCCTTCTTAAAATCATACAATAATAGGTACATATTGGTTATTTTGGACTCTGTGTCCAAGTGGGCTTAAGATATAGCTTCACTCACCAATGATGCTAAGGTTGTGTCTAAATTTTTGAAAAATAATATCTCCATAAGGTTTTGTACACCTAGGACCATCATAAGAAACAATGGTACTCATTTTTGCAATAGGTTGGTTGTCAATTTATTATCCAAAATTGGGGTAAAAAATAAACTAAGTACACTATATCATGCTCAAATTTTTGCACAAGTAGAAGTCTCAGATTGAAAATTAAATTAAACGTATACTAGAGACAACTATCAACACCCATGGAAAAATTGTGGAAGACAAGATAAAGAAACCACACAATATGCACATAAAACATGAAGAGTTTTTACTAGTCAAAGATCCTTCTTTACAATAGGCGAATAAAATCTTTTTCAAGAAAACTTAGGTCTAGGTGGTCTGAACCCTTTACTATATTAACTTCGTCACCTTTTGGAGTCATTGAGCTTCTTAGTCAAGATGGATCATAAATATTAAAAGTAAATGAATATCATGTGAAACATTATTGAGGCAGTGATGCTACCTGCATGGTCCATTTAATTATCATCTACATGTGTTAACACACGCTAGGACATAGTCAAGCTAATGACTATGACATAGAACTATTCTACTTAATCCTTACATTAATTAGTTTCTTTTTCTTTTGCTCTTATTTAGTTATGTTTATGTCATTCTAATGTGTCAATTTGAATTATCTGCTTTAATTGGTTGCCATATCTAATTGATTTGGACTCTCATTTTGAATTATATAGTATTACATGTTGTTACACACCATCACAATCGTTAAGCACTGCATCATGACCCAATACAAGTTCTCAAGAGGTTAACTGAAATAATTTTTTTCTTGAACACATCCCATAATGAGTCATAACACCTAGTTGTGACCCTTAACAGGAACATGGACCATCATTCACTCATGATGTAACCCTATCTTACGACCAAAGTTGGAATATAGTGACTCATACCTCAACTCCTATTTAACTTTGTAACTTTGATGAGTTGTGACCTCAATCAAGGGTCTCCAAGAAAATAGTTCACTATGGGAAGTATCAAGACTTGTTAAATTGAGTAATGACTCATGAATAGGTCACGATCTACTACACTAAGTCTTATGACCTCTATAGAAAAAAAAATTGTTCCCCCACAGTTGCGAGTTGCTACATCATTTTCAAGGATTGTATGTTAAGATTTTGTCATCAATCAGTCGAGGCATTGTCCAAATAGCAACCTTATATATACATCACGACCTACTTCGAAAGTCACAACATCGGCAAGTTACGAGTCATTATTTTAAGTAATGGTTCATGATGGATTTTTATTTGACTAGTCAAATTCTTTGACCTTTGTCTTCAATCTTCAACAACTTAGGTTTAATTACCCAGTCACATTACCCATTAAATTTTGTACCCACATTTCACGATGTAATCCTTCTTTAATGCCTCATAACTACCCACTCATGGTTGCAATAATTGCTAGGGTTATCTCTCCTTTATATACTAACCTGTGTGCAGGGGTATGCAACCACTTATGATTTTTTCAATGTGCATGAGCGACTAGGCTAACATTAGTGACACCTAGGGCATAAAATCATCGGCCAAACTTCTCCATCAAATGCGACAACCTTCGATGAAATCTTTACCCTTCTCTAAGCCGACAACAACTTTTCCACTGATTTCAGTCATTCATCATCTTGCTAAGTAATTCACCTAATTCATTGAGTCTCAATCTACTTAAGTTTTTGTTATTCTATTTTTTAAATAATTCAACGAAGTGATGGAAGAAGACTACAAATGAAGGGGAGTTGAATTCAAAACGAAAAAAAAAATATTTTAAGCTAACATAGTCATGCCATTTTATTTCACACTCGTGAGTGAAAGTTGGAAAAAGTTATGAAAAAGTGTCAATGAAACGATCATGAAAATGAAGAGAAGAAGTCGTGTGAGCAAATTCATGTTGTTCATGAGAAGAAGTTAATTTCAAATTTTGACATCACGACCCTGAAGCAAACATCACATCTGTGAGCACATATATGAATAAAACATTATTTATTATCACGAGCCAAGATGAATGATTTCATGATTGTGAGAAAAAGACGAAGAGGTCGACATAAATGATTTCATAATTTATGACAGTTTGGTCATGGGCCATGATGTTTTGAAGTTGACCTCATGGATTTATGGTCACTATCACGATATCCTTGTCACTGACTTTGTAAGGTTGAATTATGCAAAAATTGTGCTAGATTAAATCTAATCTGATATTATCTTTGGCTGTTGTGGACTTCAAGATAAAAATAAATTTTTGGTTGAATTTTGATGGAATCTATTCAAACAACTCCAACAAAGATAGGACTCACCATATGACTTGGATAGACTTGAAAACATATAAATAGGATCCTAGATATTCATTATTTTTTCTATAACAAACATGAATTAGATGTTGCAAGCTTGGAAAACATCAACATCTAACAAAATTTTGTAAGAATGATTTCTACACAAAACTTTGTGAAGAAGATCATCAAGATGTTTATATTTCATAGTTTACTTTTCTTTCTCTTAGTTAAATTTGAAGGATAAAGTCTTATTGTAATTTTCTATTTATTTTTATGGAGTAGATTTATTGTAAGGGAACACTTGTGGAATCCTTGGTTTTATTTAATTTAATTTTCATTCAATCATCAAAAGAGCATGAATGATGTGTTCAATGTTTTTTAATCAATTGATTGAGACATTTTTTTTAACTATCATCCTAAATAGGAATAGTTGATTATTAATTTTCTTCTGTCATTGAAATTAATTTTTGACTTTATGTTGAATCATTGAATGTCATATCCTAGTAGCATCTTAGAGAGTAATACCTTGGATGGGTCATCTGTTGGTGTCATCATAGAGAGGAATGATTTATGAAATACAAGTTCTATGCGTCTTAATTTTAGTAGATAAGATTGTCATCTTGGAGATGAATGTTCAAGTCTATCTGGGGTTAGGGTAGTTGATTCATTTTGGAGAGGAAATTATATCTTCCTAATTCATCCATGAGTTTGAATTAAAATTATAGTTTAAGTAATCTTGTGCTGGAACAATGTTTATCCCTATCTTATTCATCCTTATCCAAAGCTTGTTGTCATCAAATCTTTTCTTTTATTTTCTTTTTATTTGTATTTTTAAAAATCATTAATATTCCAAACCCATGTTATCTCCTTATACGAATGATACTCTAGTCACTTATTTATTACTTTATGTGTTTTGTGCACTTGCTAGCGATCATTTTCTGTACTCTTAGCACACATCAAGTTTTTTGTGCCATTATCGAGAATTAATAAATTAACTTTCTGTTATGATTCTATAAACTACTTTGAGATTTTCCTTTTCGATTTATATCTTTATTGTCTTGTTGGTTGTGTAGACATCATTAAATCTGAACAACAAACATCCTCTCTAGATGCAACAAGTTGGGCAGCACAGTTCCGAATACAAATTTTGGAATTCCTCGATAGTATGATCCAAAGGTTGAGAGAACAATTAAAAACCTAAAGAAGGAAGCAAAGATGAGTGGTGAAGAAGAAAGAGTTATAATTGAACCTAAATTGACAATGCGAGATTATGTTTTTTTCTCAAAATACGGAATATTGAAGCAGTGTGGTCCTCCCAGCAATTAACACTACTATTTTGTGATCAACTCCTCAATTGTGAGGATGATCCAATCTTGTCAATTCGAGAGAGGACTCAATGAAAATCCTTATGCTCATTTGGAAATGATCAGCCATATCTGCAATCAAGCTACTGAAGATGTTATTAACATATGTTTATTTCGATTTCATTATGTGATAGAGCATCTACTTGGTTGAGCACATTTACAAGAGCCATAACAACTTGGGAGCAATTCATTAACAAATTAATCATAAAGTTCTGCCCAACATATAAAGCTGCTAATATGAGAAACAAGTTGAGTTACTTCAAAAAGAAGATGATGAAATATTGTGTATAATACTTGGTTCCAAAAGTCAAAGAACAAAAATGAGGGGATTGAAATCGATCATGTCCTAGTAGGACATAGACCATGTTGTTACTAGAAGTTAAAATCTGAGTTTAGTTGATTTCAACATTTTAACCCCCTATGAATTTATGAACTCCCCTATATAAATCCTAAGCCACGAAATTTGTTCATAGGAATTTGTTCAGCAACGCATATAATCCTAAATGGAGGAACCATCCTAACTTGTCTTGAGGGCAGAAAAATAACATGATTGCACCTCTCCCGAATAGTTCACGGTGCCACAATATTGAGCAAAAGAACAACATGGAAGAATTGTTATCCAAATTTGTGACAACTATCAAATCCGACGTAACAAACAAAAATACAACCATATGCAACCTAGAAATTCATATGTGAAAACTTGGAAATATCCTAGCAGGACGAGCACTACACTACCAAGTAACACTAAAAAACCAAATGAGGAAGCAAAAGCCATATCTCCATAAGGAGTGACAAACAACTAGAAGACCCAATGTTACCCTCTTCTCAAAATTCTGCTAAACCTAAGAGACAAGAAATAAGTAAGAAATCAAATTGAATATGAGAATATCTCTTTAAAAGAATAATCAAACAAGAAAGGGAAGTTCTTTGATGCAACACTTGAGAAAAGGGGATATCAGCCTTACCGCCAAAAATATAGAAATGAATATCTCCATAAAAAAATTTCTTGTTTCCTCAAAATTTTTAAACAACTACATATTAATATACCTTTTCATGAAGCCTTGAGGCAAATGTCTAGTATATGCAAAGTTCATGAATGAGGTATTATATAGTAAAAGGTGAATTAATAAAAATAGAATTATAAATCTTTCCCCACAATATTGTGGGTTTGCAAAAGAGGCGTTCCGTCAGAAATTGAAGAGCCTAGGAAGTTTCACCATCCTGTGCACCATAAGAGAATTCCAATATTTTGAAAGCACAATGTGATCTTGGTGCAATCATAAATCTCATGCCCTAATATATCTTCGTATAGCTTAGGTATGGTGAACTCAAAGAGTCAATTGTCATGCTGCAACTTGTTGATCAATAAGTCAAAAAGCAAAGAATTGTAGAAGATGTGTTGATAAAAGTTAACAAGTTTATACTTTCAACATATTTCATTGTGATGTACTCAGATCATGATGATGAGGCCGCAATCATGATGGGTGGACCTTTTTTTGCCACAAGAAATGCCATGATGGATGTGTAACAACATGAATTAACTCTTTGAATTAACAATAAAGACTTAAACTTCATAATGCCACACTCTTAAACACCCTACTAATGTTTCTACTTAGTTTATTATTAATAGTTTTGAATATGTCTATTTTGATTAGCTTGACAATATAGTTTCAGAATTTTGTTCAAAATCCATATGTATGAAATGAAGAACCAATGGATATAAGTGAAGGGGAAATGAGATGAATGTGGTAGAATAATTACAAAAGGATGAGGAATCTGAAGATGAAATCAAGACACTTCCAATATCTGAGCTCACAAATCTTCCATCTCACCTCATGTATGCTTTTGTTGACAATGACTCATGCTCATTATCATCTCATATGAATTGACAAGAGATATGGAGGAGAAACTGATTGATGTGCTGAGAAGACATAAGAAGGTGATCCCTTGGTAAATCTCTGATATCAATGGAATTTCACCATAAATTTGCAAGCATAAAATACTTATGGTAGACAACACAAAATCTATTGCTCAATACCAAAGAAGATTAACACCCACACAGATTGAGGTGGTTAGGAACAAAATTATCATTTTTTTGGATGCATGTATAATCTATCATATTTCATATAGTCCTTGGATTAGTCCTATACATGTTGTTCCAAAGAAAAGAGATATAGCTGTAGTGAATAACCAAAACAATGAATTGGCACCAACAAGAATAATAACTGGATGGTGTGTATGCATAGATTACAAAAAAACTAAATGACACCACATGCAAGAATCATTTTCCATTAACATCATTGACCAAATGCTAAAGCATGTTTCAGGGCATTTCTACTATTTTCTTGATGGATATTCGAGATACAAGAAAATTGTATTAGCTCCTGATAATCAAAGCAAAATTATTTTTACATATCCCTCTAGAATATTTTCTTATAGGAGAATGTCGTTTGGATTGTGTAATGCTATTGCAACATTCCGAGATTGTGCATGTTTTTTTTGTTGATATGAATGAGTCAATTCTTGAAGTGTTCACGGATGACTTTATATTATTCTGAAGTTCATGTGAAAATTTCTTGGAAAATATTGCATTTGTTTTGCAGCAATGTGAAGAGAAGAATTTAATCATCAACTAATAGAATTGTCACTTCATTGTCAAGGAGGGTATTGTCCTTTGTCATAAGATCTCTGAGAAAGACATTAATGTAGTCAAGGAAAAGATCGATGACATTACTAACTTGCCACCACCGATCACTATGATGAGTATAAAAAGTTCTTTCATGACATGTAGGCTTCAACAAGAGATTCATAAAAGATTTTTTGAAATTGACAAAGCCATTTACAATTTTACTCCTAAAGTATGTCAAGTTTTGAATCAATGTTGAATGTTAGATGCATTCAAAAAACTTTGAAAGAAAAATTAAGCTTTGCCCCTATAATAGTTGCTCCAAACTGGAAATTAGCTTTCGTAACACATATCAGATGAAAGTGATGGAACAATAGGAGATGTATTGGGTCAGCGCCACAACAACACTTTCCATGTGATTTACTATGCAAGTCAGATACTTGCACCTGCTCAATTTAACTACGCCACCATAGAAAAAGAATTTTTGGATGTTGTTTAAGCTTTACATAAATTTTTTGTTAGTTCATAAATTAATGTGTTCACATATCATGTAGCTATCAAGCACTTGATGACTAAGAATGAAGTGATACCAAGACCCTTGAGATGGGTTCTCCTACTTCAAGAATTTGATGTGAAAGTCAGAGATAAAGAACGAAGAACTTAATAGCTGACACATTTTCATGATTAGAGCAAGAACCTGATAAGGAAGTAGATATCTTGGAAGCATTTCTATATTAGAAAGTCTTCTATTTTAACATTATCTTTAAGGTTTTTTATTTCATATGTCTACCATGGTTTGCAAATTATGCTAACTTCATTGCAATCTTTGTGATGATAGGGAATTCACTCCTCATTTTTATATGCAAATGTTACACTTTTTCATGAGATTATGCATCATTTACATATACTGCCACACATTTTTATAACATTTGCATCATTTGAAATTCCTTGAGCATAAATACACATTTTCACTCCAATGACCCTTTTTAGTAAGGTTTTGAATGATTTATGCTCGATTTTTCCTGCAGAAATTTACCCAAGGCCTAGCGATATGTGTGTTGGAAACTGTACATGGGGGTACCTGTGCCGAAGACTAGATTTGGGGGTACTTACTGCCACTACATGACAAAAGTTGCTAGAAGACAAAACACGAAATAGAATCTACAAATTCCTCTGCCAGCTTTTGGTGGTCCAAATGAGGAAGGTTCCTGGGCAATTTTCAAGGAATATTGGTAGGGCTATGAAATTGACAAATGACATTCAAGGATTGGACAAGAGGAGGAGGATAAAAGGGAAAAATGGAGGAGGAAATGAGGGCCTGTTCGGCGTCCGAGGAGGAAGCATTGAGTGGAGCCACCATTGTTGAAGAGAGAAAGAATTCGAGGTGAAGAAGGGAGGATTTTGTGCTGAGATAGGAGGAGTGTCATTGGTCATTTGCTTTGTAATTTCTATTTGTGTTTATTTTCGATGATGAACTTGTGTATCAATATGTTTGTGATGAGTTTGATGGTTGTTAGAGGCTAAACAATTAGGTCTGGACATGGGATGATTTGAGAACACTTACTTATTATATGAACTTATCTTTTAATGCATTTATGTTTCCATTCGACTTTTCAATTTTTCCTTGTGTTATATGCTCTATATATGTGAAGATTTTTATGTTGTGAACTGCACACTATCAATTACATGGAGGGTTGAGACCGAGAGGGAGAACCCATTCCATTTGGGGACGTATAGTGTGTAGTTCTTACTCATGGTACTTTGCACGTATTGATTTTGAATGCTAAGAGCTATTTGCTGTCTTGTCCTCGATGGAAGGTTGAGACTGAGAGGGAGAACCTTCTCCATCGAAGTAAGTGGTAGCTAGTCCTTATCTTTAATATCTTATAGTTGGAATGTCATTCACATCTTTGTAGCAACCTTGTCCTGAGAGGGAAGATTTTGTTGCACGGGCTATACAAGGATCCGATAGGGGAGTAGGGTTTTGATGAAGTGTGAGTTTCATTCCAGCTTTAAGGAGTTGAGACCGAGAGGGAGAACCCCTTTGTCTAAAGGATTCGTATGAAGTCGAGAGGTTCCCACAGATACCTAGGGTTGATTGGAGAGGGGTTATCCATAGCATCGAGAGATTGTATGTGAGAAGCCCATAGTGATTTAAGTTCAAGCCCTGACTGCGAGAGTAGGTAGGTTTGTTAACTTAACATCCCGAGTCATCATTATTTGAGTTTCATATGTTTATTAGCAAGTAGGATTCGAAAATGATTCCCATCTCCTGGTTGTTCTCCCTATTCGAGTGATTTGATTTTCCTTCATATTGGTTCTATTTTTACCTATCTTAAATCTAAAAACACCAAAAATATTTTAGCTACTTTTCTTTTCAGATTCTAGTTCTACTTTATCTAATTTCCGCACAAAATATCTTTCTCCTTAATCTCGATTCGTGGTAGAATAGAGTGATTACATTGTGAAATTCTAATTTCCCTATGGATTCGACCCTAAAATACTATAAGGATAACCGTATACTTGCGGTTTGAGTTGTGTGTTTAGGTTAATTTTTAAGACTTGTTGATTATTTATTTCTGTCCAGGTGCCCTCATGTTCAGAACTGTCAAACCTTGACGCTTTGAAACATGGTACCACCTTTATTTTTTACACACAATTTTACTTCATCAAGTGTTTTGCACCATTGCCGGGGAAATTCTGAATTTTGACATTCAATTCTTTGTTTGGTGCCGAGCTTCCACTTTCATTGTTTATATTCGAGTATCATTGTTTATAATTCACTTTTCACCTTTCATTTCGATTTCTTTTTCTTCTTTTTGTAATTAGTTCTTTCACGTTTTGCTGAATTTCAGTCTTCCATATTATTAATAGATATTGCACTTATCTCTAATTGTGTATGCCAAGATCTAGTAGTGCAGAGGACAATTGAGAGACTTTGATCCTGAAGTTGAGAGAAGTTTTAGGATAAGAAGGACACAAAGGGAATTTAGAAGAAGAGCTCAGATGGCTAAACAACATATTGAAATAGAAAATCCAGATGCAAATAGACCTTTGCAAGAGTTTTGCACCCCCACAACTATTGGATTGAATTTAGGAATAGCTAGGGCGACTGTCAATTCAAATAACTTCCAACTAAATCCGGTATTAATTGCAGTACTGGAACATAATCAGTTTGTGGGATTACCCACAAAAGACCCAAATCAACACTTGATCACATTCTTGGAAATATGTGACACATTCAAATGCAATGATGTATCAAGTGATGCAATTAGGCTCAAATTATTCCCATTTTCCCTGAGGGACCGAGCTAAAACCTGGTTGAGGTCACTTGAACCTGAAACAATTAGAACTTGAGATGAATTGGTGGCTGCTTTTCTATCAAGGTTCTTCCCTCTTGGAAAGATAGTGACAATGAGGAATCAGATTACATCCTTTCTATAGTGGGAGAATGAGACTGTTTATGAAGCTTGGGAAAGATTCAAAGACATGCTGAGGTGCTGCCCCATCATGGATTTGAAAAGTGGATGGTGGTTTAGACTTTCTATAGTGGACTAGCTCCTGCTAGCAAGAGTTCTTTAGACTCAGCAACTGGGGGCAAGTTCATGGCCACAAATAGTGATGAAGGTTATAGACTCATTGAGAAGGTCACCATGAATCACCACAATTGGATGCAAGATAGGGCAAATAGACAAAAAACTCAAACAAGCACCAGTTCAGAGATTGAGGGTGGGATCAAATCTCAGCTAAACTTGAAGAAATGGTCCAAAAGGCCATCGGAAAGAGTATTCAAAATAAGAGCAACAACACACCTAATTTGGGAGTATTTGCTGCTGAAGCTACCCCTGGCTACAATGTTGCCACCCCCACATGGTGTGACAGATGTGGATCACCAGGTCATATGACCTTGAGCTGCAGTTCCCCAAGGTATAATGTACAATAAATTTTTGAAGAACAAATGAATGCATTAATACCTTATGGTCAAAATCCACAATCGGGGAATAGGAATTCACAATCTTATAACCAACAGTATCAACAAGGCCCTCCTTGGATCAAGACGCATCCAAACTTATCCTACAAAGGGCAACATTACCAACAATCCCCAAGACAAACTCAAACTTATAAAACTGCAATGCAGCTACACCCATATAGGCAACATTGATGATTCCAAATGCATCATATCATCTTTCTGTATACTAGGGAGCACAATTCTTTAAAGAATATGCTGAATTTAGTGAGTGTCCCCCATATAGGTTTAGGCAAAAATTATCAAAAGCTGATTGGAATTAATCTTTGCATAAATACGTGACAATCATGGGTCTTCATCCCAAATATCTTACCGTCTTCAAGATTGACACAATGAGATATGTTAGACGCATATCTGAAACCTCAATTGTTTTATCCACTCAAAAATAAGCTTACGTTGTTCGCTACTTAATGCATAAGTAGCTTTTGGTTTTATGCACTTCCCATTTTGATGAATCAATTCGAGTTCTAGACGTTTGCATATGAGCTTCAAATCCTCTCTAGAGTTCGTATTATCTTTGATTTTCCCTTTGATGTCCTTCACAGTGTTAAAAATGTTATCAAATATATTCTTTTCCAAATGCATGACATCTAGATTATGCCGCACTATATTTGAGGACCAATATGATAAATTCCAAAAAAATACTTCTCTTTTCTCAATTATGATCAATGCCATATCAAGATGGTCGAATTGTGAATGCCTTTAGCCTAAAAGTTATAGGAACAATCACGTTAACTTGCGACAATGCTTCAAGTCTACTCATTCTGATTTATGATAAATTTCTTTCCATAGTTGCCTTACGAAAAGAATTTCTATCATCCCACATCAGGTGATCGATCGACAATAAAATTCGATGACAATCAAACCAACACATTTTCTTTTCAAGTAAAATGATTGTGTGTTTTTCCCACAAAGTGGACATGCAAGTTTTCATTTAGTGCTCCATCCAATTAACATTCCATATGCAGGGAAGTCATTAATCGTCCATAATAGTGCCGCTTCATAACAAAATTTTGCTTTTTTGAAATGTCATATGTCAAAACTCCATCCTCCCATAACATTTTCGATTCATCAATAAGAGGACTAAGATATACATCTATACTCTTGCTCGGCGACTTTGGACCAGGAATCATGCAAGTAAAAAATATGTGTTCCCTACACATGCACATACTTGATGGAATGTTATAAGGAGTAACAAATACAGGCCAACATGAATATGATATTGTTGAACCCCCAAATTAATTGAAACCATCAGTGCATAGACCTAATCGTACATTGTGAATCTCTATAGTAAAATTAGGATGAAAATTGTCAAAATATTTCCATGCTTCTGCATCAGAATGGTGTATCACAACTGATGGATCACTTCACACTCCCTCTGCATGCCATCACATAAATTATGAAATATTCTTGGATAAAAATAAGTGTTGCAATCTTGGGATGATTGGAAAATATCTGAATATTGCAACAGGAATATCCCTTTGATTAACATTAGAATTTGACTTCGTTTTGAATCTTGGCACACGGCATAGTCGCATACATAACAACTTGCTAATTCACTATGCTCCTTGTAATATAACATGCAATAGTTGTGGCAAGCATCAATCTTCTGGTACTCTAAGCCAAGTTCATTCATCATTCTCTTGCACTTATAATAATTTTTAGGTAACTTTTAAGAAGCAGGCAACATACTCTTGATAATGCAAATCATTTTGTCAAAGCACTTCTCACTCATATTATATCCAGACTTCAAATCCATCAATTGTGAAACAAAAGATAACACACTTTGTTGCTCGCAACCATTTCAAAATGGCTCATCTGTATTTTTTAAAAAATTATAAAATTTTGAAGCCGAAGGATTAGGAGTTTCTTCTCTTTGTTCATTCTCTCCATAAAATGTAGCACCAACTTCTACATCTCGCACCATATCAATATGTGGATTTGTCGAAGTTTCCATAAAATTATCTTGATTACTTGAACTTTCATCTTTCAAATAATCTTCACCATGCAAAGTCCAATACAAATAATCCACCCAAAAACCCTTTCGATATAAATCCATCTCGATATTATACCTTAGTTTCAATTTCTTATTCTTAAACTTCTCACATGGACAACGAATGCGACCAAGAGAATCTCATTATACTACATAAATATGAACGAAACTTAATTAAATATGAGCTGAACATAATTAAATATGAAAAAAAAAGATTACAAGATATTCACTAAACATGATTACAACTAAACTAAACAAAACAATATTATGTATCAACAAAATATAATTATATATGAACTGCCTGGAGGAGGGCGGCACGCGCCCTCCTTAGTGTCGGGAGGAGGGCAGCGCTGCCTTCCTCGCACGCCCTCCTCATTGAGAGGAAGGTGGCGCCGCCCTCCTCACACAAAATGAAAGAAAACTCTAGAAAAGCTACGCTGTGAGGAGGGAACCCTTATCATCTTTCCATTGAAAAATCTTCGATCAGGTCTCATTATACTACATAAATATGAACGAAACTTAATTAAATATGAGCTGAACTTAATTAAATATGAAAAAAAAAGATTACAAGATATTCATTAAACATGATTACAACTAAACTAAACAAAACATAATTATGTATCAACAAAATATAATTATATATGAACTGTCGGGAGGAGGGCGGCATGCGCCCTCCTTAGTGTCGGGAGGAGGGCAGCGCTGCCTTCCTCGCCCGCCCTCCTCAATGAGAGGAAGGCGGCGCCGCCCTCCTCACTGCTGTGAGGAGGGCGGAGGTGGGAGCACGACGGAGGCGTCTTACTAGCGGCGAGGAGGCGACTGCGCGAGCGGCGGGTGGGTGGGCGGCAACTTGCAAGCCCGGGCGGGCGGAGGAAAAGGGGAAAAGAACATGAAGAAAAAATATTAATGCTGGGGGGATTTTAGGGCATGGGAATTAGCGATAGAAAATTTGTTGCTAAAGGGTCGCCAGGTCTGTCGCTATCAACGTAAAACTTTTTCTATCGCTAGCTTGTCGTATTTTTTTTTTAAAAAATGATCAACTTATGTTGTCACTGAGGAGTCGTTAAATTGTCGCCATTAGCGACAACTATTTCTATCGCTAAGTGGTTGTCACTAATCCATCATATTCTTGTAGTGCACCTAATGCTAATCCACAGAGGTATCTATCACTACCACAATCCCAAGAACAACAGACAGGGCTAGCTCCTGAGAAATCTCACATGGAAACCATATTGGAACAACTAATGAAAAATCAGGAACAACATAGTGAAGCTATGAAACAAAAGTAGGAGGTTATGAGGCAGCAGCAAGAAGCCATGAAGCAAATGTAATTAAAGATGGAAGGGTTAACTATTCATAAAAAAGTCCTGGAAAATCAGATTGCCCAACAAGCTAGCCTAATCTCTAGACCACCTAGAATATTTCCTAGATAGCTAGAGTCCAACCCCAAAGAGCATTGTCAAACTGTAACCCTTCGAAGTGGAAAGTGGTTGGAGCCACCATCCCAGGTTATAGACACTAGTCCTGAAGAATCTGAAACAATTTGTTAACCTAAGGGAGATCCAGAAGTTCTGCTTGAGACTCTTCAACCACAGCAGGTCATGACACATATACCCACTGAAAAGTGCAACGGGAATAAACCCATAGACCCAAGCATTCTACCTTTCCCACAAAAATGGATGAAGGTCCAAAATGATCAACAATTCACAAGATTTCGGACATCTTGAGGAATTTGCACTTGAATGTACCATTTGTCGAAGCACTACAACAAATGCTTGCTTATTCTAAGTTCTTGAAAAATATTTTATCGAAGAAGAGAAAAATAGATGTGCACGAGACAGTGGCCCTAAGAGAAGAAGCTAGTGCAGTTATTCAAAGAAAATTCATTCCTAAACTCAAGGATCCTGGTAGTTTCTCAGTACCATGTGATATAGGGAAATTGCATATCAGTAGGGCCTTTGTGATCTAGGGACAAGTGTCAGTCTAATACCCCTAACCCTATGCCAGGAACTGAACGCAGGGGACTTCAAACCTATAAATATGACCTTGCAGCTAGCTGATAGGTCAGTGAAGTACCCCCTAGGCATACTCGAAGATATACTAGTCAAGATAGGGAGGTTTTATATACCAACTAATTTTGTGGTTCTTGATATGGAAGAGGACTTGAACACCCCACTGATCTTGGGCAGGCCCTTTTTGGCAACAGCAGAGATAATGATAGATGTAAGAAATGGCAAATTATCATTCCAACAGGGAGATGATAAAATTGAGTTTAATCTGGCCCAAGCAATGAAAGCTCCATCCTGACAAGAAACTACCAATGAGGCAGAAGAGATCCTTGATGAGGCCATACAAGAAGTCTCTGCAGTCATTCAGATGGGAAATTTAAATAGGGGAATCCGTTCTGAACTGAAAGAAATGAACATAAACATTGTCGACAATCAACCAGCTGGGGGCACCCACCAATAGTCAGGGTCTGACATTTCTAAAGAACTCTGAAGCAGCTTGCCTCATTTCAGAAGCGACTCTTCTCTCAACAGATGATTCTCAAGCTACACCACTGATAGAGATGAAATCACTTCCCTCTACCCTCAGGTATGAATTCCTTGGCCCAAATTCCAC
>LTAE01007661.1:0-38665 GCA_001647135.1 Pontederia paniculata | reverse complement strand
ATATATAACATTTTTATATTTTTTATTTAAAATAATTTTAATTGAATGTGACTTTTTATATAAAAGAAATCTCTAAATAAATTATTGACTTTTGATCTTCCATGTAAGTTCAAATCATTCATTTATCAACTTAATGTAATAAATGACGTTTATCAATTTAATCAATTATTTTTTATCGTCTTCTTTTTCTCTTATTTATATTAATATTTGTATTCACAATAGACTATTTAATATTTCAATCTATATAATTATTTTATATAATTTATACTTTTGAATTATATATTATGTTTTATCCAATGATTAATATATACAAAAGATATAAAAGTAAGAAATGTGATGTTAACAAATATTTAAAATAATAATATAAAAGATTACATGAATATACTTACATAATGAATACATATAATAAACTAATTTATAAATAAAATTAATAATATTTTTTTATTATTTAAATTTGTGCGAAGCACGAATAGTATAATAACTATGCTTTCAATTCGTATATATACGATGCGCTTGACAACGTTAATTAATAGGACGAAGGTGCTACAATCACTTAAAAATCTTTTTAAACATTTTACAAATGATAATTTTGTAGGAATTAGATAGCACCAAGAGAGGAGGGGAGGTTTGAATTGGTGTATTAAAATTTTATGCTCTAAGCTATATTATCGTAGTGAAAGCAAACATAGAAAAATAGCGAGTAAAACTAAGTGCAAAGAAGAAAACAAACACAACAAATTTGTCGATGAGATTCAACCGAAACTCTTGGTCTATGTCTCAGTTTCGGTCTTCTCGAACTCGAGACCTCCAGAGATCACTAAGTTTCCTTCTTCAAGGGCGAATGCTCCTTTACAACTTCTTCTCCTTTCTTGCTTTCGAGGACAAGGAGAAAACCTCTTATAATATTGAGCCCAACATTTGAACACTCAATCAACTCCCTTTTATTCTAGATTCTCACAAGAATGCTCTTAGAAGGAGGAACTAAGGCTTCTTACTAAAGTTCACAAGTCCTCAGAAATCAATTTGCCAAAGTTAGTTTTCAGACTTTGAGGACTTAGCTTTATACCCTTACAAGACAGGCTCACCACTCTCTCACACTAACTAGCCGTTAAAGAAAGTACTATCCTTTTCACTTACTCTTCAATCGACCTATTCTTCTCATCGGGCGACTGCTGCTCTGGTGAATTCCGTCTTCGATCGTTCACTGCTCTCCTTTGGACGTTCGAAGTTTTGAGCTTTAGCCTTAGTTCATCAGCTCAACTCCATAGGTTGTCCACTACTTCTCACTGAGCACTTCAGGTGACCCATGCTTCATTTAAGTTTCTACGTCAAGCTCCTTCGGTCGCCCACTGATTGTACACAAATCCTACGGACGATATTTCTTGACTTGAACACTTTTCTTCAATCATTCTTCGGTCGTCCAATGTTGTTGCTCAGAAACTTCGGACGACCGCTGCTTGGCTCCTGCCTTTGGTTGACATCTTCAAGTCTGCTTCGGTTTTCCCACTGACTATGCTCAGAGACTTTGGGCGACCTCACTTGCCTTTGTCAGTTTCCTTCAAGTTTACTTAGGTCGTTCACTGATTCTCCATGAACACATCGGGAGACCATTTCTTTTCTTCTGGGCTCCTTTGGTCGTTCATTGATTCTCCATGAATCCATCAGGTGACCAATACTTCTTCTCTGACGTACTTCGGCCGTCCGCTAATCCAATGCTGAATACTTCGGGTGTCCTTTCTCCGTCTTCTAAAGCTTCCTCGGTCGTTCACTCATTCCACATTGAGTACTTTGGACGATCTTTTTTCTAATACATCATACTTCGATTTCCTCTGATTCTGCTCAGCTACACCGGACGGGCTTTCTTTCTTTTTCTAACATTCTTCGATCGTCCACTAACTCCTCTCAGCTACATCAGATGACGTCTCTTGTTCTACTGAAGTGCATCGATCGTCCACTGATTTTAGACTGAATGCTTCAGACAACCTTTATTGTCTTCATTCCAAAAACACTTCTACTTTTCTTCATAGGTCATCCACTTAACCCTGGAGCGCTTGTTTTTTCATCCATTGTACTCTTGACCTTGAACCTTCGATTGTCCACTGACTTCACTCGTACACATCGGACGACATTTCTTGCTCAAGTCTTCCTTCGGTCATCCACTCTTCATCTTTGGTCGATCAATCAGTACTTAACTTCATATCTTTAGTTATCCGCTCCTTACTTCAGTCGATCTTTAAAAATACTTTGGTCGACCGCTTCATACTTAAGATTTTTTCTCTACTCTTCTTTGCACATAGGTCGTTTATTCTTCACACATAAAATCAAAAGTCATTAGTATCACTAAGCTTCCTCAACAATTTGTGATAATTAAAATAATCTCGAGATTCTAAATTCAACAATCTTCCTCTTTTTTTATGATTACAAATAATAGAGGAGTGGCTTAGGGTTAGTTTCAAAATAAAATCCAAGTATAATTTCAACTAACTAGGTTTACTCCCTCTAAATCATGCATTTCCCATTTTTAAGCATTTCTCCCCCTTGATACATGCATACTAATGAAAATCAACTTCAAGAACATTATGCATTGAACTTAAAAGTTATCACTGAAAATCACACTTCAAAAAGTATCATTGCACAACAGGTTCAAAAATCATAACCATCACATTTCTGAAATGCAGGATATCATACACCAGGAACATTCAGATTCATAATGTTTCAGTTATAAAAAAAATAAATACGTGCACACAAAAATGTCTACAATAGAGAGCTATCTATCTATTTCTTCTCCTCCTTATTCTTCTTCCTTTTGATGCTTTTTCCAAACTTCTTTGCAGGAAGAAGGGGAATAGTTGAAGTGCTCTTAGTTGCATCCTTGGGTGCATTTTATGTTTCTTTAGTGGGAAGATCTTCTTTCATAACTTTGTTAGCAGTCTCTTCTATTAACTTATTTGTTACTTCTATTATCAAACTGTTAAGATCAATATCTTCCATTATTTTCTTGATTTCCTTATCTTCTCCTTGCATGACAATTGCTTCTTGTGTCTTCTCTCCCCCTAAGTGTGTTGCCATCTCTTGTGCTTCTACTTTTGTTCTTCCTCCTTCTTCAACTCTTTTCTGACCTTTCGCTTCTTCTTTCTCCTCTTTTCTTCCTTCTTGCTCAGTATCTTCTTCTTGCAGTCTGACATCTTCTACATCAACAATGATATTTTCTACAACACCATATTTCTCTACATCAGCAACAACCTCATTTCGTTGGCCAGCTTCTTCTCTTTGAGGTTCAATGCCTTCAATGCCTCGACCATCTTCTTCTCTTTGATGATCACTCTTATCTTGGCCACCTTCTTCTCTTTGGGGTTCACTCCTCTGATTTATTTCTCCCTCTTTGTAATCATCAAAAGACCGAAATGGAGTTGTATCAGGATCATGCCCTACGACTCTCATGAAATCATCTATTTGGCGCCAATGATAGTCGGCGTATGCATTGTGAAGATCAACCTCCTTGCGTAGCTCATCAATTCTACTATGTCGTTCACCGATGTTCTTCAATAGATCAAGAGCTTGACTTAGCTGACTAGTTTAATAATAATTCTCTTGTAGCCGCTAACATCATTAGTTATGTAATTTAAAGGTAAAAATTAATAACGACATGTGCAATTTAAAGGTTAACGACGTCACTGAACGGCATGTATTAATTTTAAATCTTCGTGCAAGAAAGTTACCTAACCAAAAAAGAGATAAAAATTTGCGAAAATAATATTATCAGAAGCAAGAACTCTTCAATTCGTTATTTGCAACAAAAAAACAATAAATACTTCTTTTTTCATTTACATTGGACTTGAATCAATTTAACCAAAAACTGAGTTCGGATATTTTGAAATGGATGAACCAATTCGATCAATTTCTTTTTCTAAAGAAATAAACCAATTTAAGTGCTTTAAGATTTGAAAGTAAAATATATCAACAAAAGTACTTTATACCCTTAGGCATTTTTTAAATGACTTTATGATAGCTTGATTCTTCTTCGTAAAAGAAAACTACTTAATATTAGTTTGAAAAAAAAAATAGCGTTAATAAACATCAGATTGAATCAAATCCCAAATAAACTTGTCAGAATGGGCCCAATGACTACTTGAGGCCCTCTTGGCCCAATGAAGAGGGCTGGAATCGGCCCTCTGCTGATCCTGTTAATTCTCATTTATGGGCTGATATGTACTTAGCGGAGTACGTGCTTATAGTTCTATACTAATAGCTTATGGGTGTGTGCGCAACGGTTTATTTTTATTTATAAATTTGCACAAATAAATTTAAGAAAAGGTGAACTATTATAATTTATAGTACCGTATACTTCTTACTCTGGTACAAAATCATGTTGCCCGATTATAGCTTGATCATCAATGGATCGGGTATGAATTTAAATTTTTTAAACCTGATCAATCCGACCCAATCCGATAACCTAAATTTTTATATATTTTTTATTAAATTTAAACTAATTTATTTTTTATAAGAATTTTATATTATTTTAAAACTATAAATATATTAAAATTCTATACTTATATCATTTAAAGTATTACAAACCTTTGAAAAAAATATATTTTTCTTTTTTTAAAAAATATAATTAATTGTTAAATATTATTCAAAAATAATTAAAAATATATAAAAAAATTACTCAAATAAATCGATGACTCGATCCGATCCAACTCGACTCAATAAAGATCGAATTGTGTTAGATTCAATGACTAATTTGTCATCAACTCGTCTCAATCCAACTCAAATAAAATTAATCGAGTTGAGTCATATTTGAGTTCGGATCGGGTCAAACCCGACCCGTTAATCGCTTACAATGAATTGTTAGGATGTCAAAAATTTATATCCTATTTCTTGTTGGTCCCAACGAATTTACTTTGTTGATAAATTATGATTTGACTAATTAAGAAAATGGTCTTCCACGTCGAGTTTGAATGAAATGTAAAAATTGAAATAGTAAAATTAAAGTCATATATTAATTGGATTGGGAGAAAATAGGTAATACAGAATTTTATCATTTTATGTCACATCTCATGGCATTAAAAAAAAGAGAAATAAAATGGTGATCCGATAATTTTCACTAACTTTGAACTTTACTAATTTTCATTCAACTTATGTTTTATAACAAAACTATCATCTTTGTTGCTTGGTATAACTGGTTGACATGTTGATTTACATGCATGTCATGCCAATTTGTTTCAATACTTCAACAATTATCTTTGAATAAAAATCCGTTTTTATTAGAAATGAAAATAAGAATTTTGAGTGTACAAGATTTTACTTTAGATTTTTTTCATATTTTTTTATATTAATATAAATTATATTTTTTAAGGGCAAAATGATGATTAGTATCATATAGTCATCCATGCATATATAAAGGGTTCAATGTAAGTGCTCCCTAATTAAGTAGGGAGCACCATATTATCTATATCATCGTAGGATTTTAAATTTACGGTGGATATTAAATTTTTTCTCTCTCCTAAATCAAGTAATCATAGATTAAAGATTATACCATTAAAATTGTAGGTAGTATGATACTCCTACTTAAGGAGCACCTTCATTTTTTTCATATAAATATATGTAAGGACTAAAAGAAATGCAAAAGTCGAAGCGATCGAATTATAGAGGTATATTATTCTAAACTTTTCCCAATTTACCTCATTCCTAATCTGATTATATTTACTATAAAATAAACAAATATTTATTTTATACTTTCGATCTATTAATGTAGACAAAAATAATCTATTAATCTGATTATATTTGTTTATTTATTCTAGAGGTATATTTATTTCTTTAGATTAGGTCCATAGGAAGATTGAAAAGAGTTTCTACTTTCTATGTGGCAAAATAGATAAATTAAAATGGGAAGGAAAGGTAATGAAGATGACGGGAAAGAAACGGAGACTAAGGAAAATAAAGGAAAATAAAGGTTGAGATAAAATAGTTAATTTTATTTGGATAATATAATTAAAAAAATATTTTTTTTTGTTGAATGAATATATTTTAATGTATATCTCTATAAATTTAACTATATAAAATTAAAATTGAAAATATGTTTGAAATATTATTTTTTATTTTTAAGAGCGGAAAAAAAATTAAATTTTTAAAGAAATATAAAAATAAATGAATAAAATATTTTTCTTCGTTAAAAATACAATATTATGCTCTAAAGCTCCAGATCATTTATGAGAAATATAAAAGTTTAAACCCCAAATCATCCCCACGTCACATTTATTATGGAAAAAGTTTACAGAATATGCAGCACAGCACATGTATGTAGAACATATCTGCACCATCAATTTTTTTAAATATACTTAAATAAAAATATTTCTGTCCGATCTAATGATTCAAAAGTGTGCAACATATATGTAGCACAAAAATGTCCTGCATATACATTTTATTCTTATGGAAAACATCTATCATCTCTGATATAAGGGACTTCGAAGGAACACATTTATAACTATGTGATCATTTTATTGCCACTTGAACTTAGAGAATCAAAATGAAATCTGCCTAAAATTAGAAAATCATTTATAAAAGGATTATTTCGTCTACCACACTTTAAACTGTAATATTATTTTTTTTTGCATTTGATTTTACGTTATAAACTTAAAAGTTTTAGTTCTTAAACTTATTTCCATTTGTCATTCAAACGCTCCCATTGTATTACATTCAAAATTTTGCTGTTTTTTAAGTAATTATGAAATAGTATTTTTATCATTTCTTCCTTAATACAAAAAAATGTAAAAAGTGAAAAAAACTTATATATATTATATAGCAATACTTATAAAACGTTTGTGCTTATGTTGTCATTTTTTTATTTTTAAACGACTTTTCTTATATTAAAAGAACTAAGGGTAAATGATATTTAATATTTATTAGAATGAATGAAATTTATTGGATGACTTTAATGATAAATTGGAATAAATTTAGAGATTACATTTTATACATTTATATATTTAGAGTTAGATAAAGAAACTTATAATATAGAAGGATGATAAATTACTCTAGTAACAACACATTAACTTATAATTTATTGAACTTTAATCATTCTATTTTGTCCTGAATGATGTATCATGTAACTATTTAATTGATTCAAATATGTTGTTATATTATCGGTGGAAGATGGCTGACTTGGTCAGAAGGTGATTGAGAAGATAATAATGATGTTTAAATTTTTTTATTACATTCACTTAAATCAATAAAAATAAAACATAGATATGTAAACCGATTTTGAAATTAGGAATAATTCTAATTTTTTTAAAAAAGTATATAATAAATTTTAATTCTGAAACTAAATTATTCTTTTAAATGTTAATTTACCACTAATTTTTTTAACTAAAAATTATGAAATTATTATCTTCAAGAGGTCGATAAAAATTATATAGTGTATAATTAAGAAATAGAATAAAATTGACGACAGAAGGAGATAAGAGAAAGATTAATTTGCTATATGGTTGTTCTCGTTCCTTGTTCGTAATCTAAATTGCAAAAGGAAAAAAAAAGATAATATTATTTTTTTATTTGAGAAAGTAAGAATTATCTATTAGTGTAAATCCCAACTGAACCATGGTACATGATATTGAGGAGTTCCGGTGGTAGGTCTTCCTCCAAAAAATAATTGACGTTTCCTGAACGTTCAAAATGTGCCAAAAAATCAGCTGCATGGTTCGTCTGTCTATAGCAGTGATTAATCACAAAATTACAAAAAGAGGAAATGACATCAAATACATCGTTCATAATATTTCTGATTCTCCATGGGCACTTCTTTTCCCGGCGTGTAATTTGAACTAGGATTTGTGAGTCCGTCTCCGCAATGATATTGTCAATGCCTAATTGTTTGCACCTGTTTAGTCCTTGCAGCAGTGCCCAAGCCTCAAGTTCCAGTATGAAATTAGCTTTGTATGAGTGCGCCCCTGCAGCAATAAGTCGAGTGTTAGAGTTTCTAAGTAGGTAACCTGCTTCCCCTATCTCTTCGGCAGATGTGACAGAGCCGTCTGAATTTAATTTAATCCAGAGTAGAGGAGGGTGCTCCCATCGAACTCGGATGGAGTTGTTGGGGATTGGGGCTTCAGACATGTGTGTATGCTCATACTCATTTAGGCTGGCCAGGGCCTTCACCCAGACTGCAGAAATGGTCCCAGATTTGGAGCGAAAGTGTGCATTATTCCGCATATTCCTGATCCCCCACAAACAATATGCAAATAAGGAGAGAAGAGATCTTTTAGTTTTAGCATCAAGTTGTTCCCCTTCTCTACACCAGCTGCCGTTTGTCCAATCATTAAAAAATTGAAACCTGAAATTTGTTTCTTTCTGGAAAGTATCCCATAGTCTGGTGGCCGTCGTACAATGAAAGAATAAGTGGGAGTTTGATTCTACTTCAAGACCACAGAGCGAGCAAGTAGTATCTATTGATGGATCGAAACACAATAAGGTATCCTTTGTCGGCAGACGATTATGAATTAATTTCCATAAGAAAAGATGGATTTTAGGGGGCGTCGGAATATTCCACACAATGCTCCAAATCTGATTTCCAGAATTCGTAGTCGGCAGAGGCCGACAGCTAATGAGTCTAAAAGCAGATTTTGCAGTAGCGTTTCTATTAATATCTAGGGACCAGATCCACATGTCATCATCAGCTTTAGCAGGTAGAAAAATGGATGCAATCTGCTCAGATAATATATCACCAAAACAAAAAGAGAGCATATGCAGATTCCATGCTTTATTAATTATTAGATCATAGACATTCAAGGACATGAGAGGAGCATCCATGTTTAAGTATGTAGGCATGAAAGCGAGAGGAGTTGTGAAGAGCCAAGGATCCAACATTACCCTGGTAGAAATTCCATTACTTATTAATTTCTTGAAGCCAAGTTTTAGTTGCGATATTGCCTCAATAATTAGTCTCCAGCTCCAGGCTGAATTTGAGATATTATGAGATGACCACGGGTGGGGGAATCCGTATTTTTGGGTTACTAAATTTACCCAGGGAGAGTCAGTTCCATTAAGAATGTCACCGATTCTTCTGGCTAGCAGGGAGGTGCGGACATGGTGTAAATTACGGATTCCTAACCCCCCCAGCTTTTGGCAGTTGAACAGTGTCCCAATTGATGAGGTGCAACCCTCTTCTACCTCCTCCATTAGAATCCCAAAGAAAACCTCGTGAAATTTTTTCGAGAGATTCGTAAGTGCCAGAAGAGATGTGTACAGATCCAAGGGCGTAATTAGGCATAGTGGTGAGTACAAAATTAATAAGTGTTGATTTCCCTGCCTGATTTAACATGTTTCTTTTCCACCCAGTAAGCCTGCTTGAGGCTTTTTCTTTAAGATACATCTGATCCTTCTTGGGGAGGTGTTTGTAGGATATAGGGGTACCGAGATATATGAAAGGAAAGTAACCTAGTTTGATGCCCAAGGTGCTGCATATACATTCCTTCCTTTTTCCTGCTAGTTTAGGAGGAAGGTAGACTTCAGATTTCGTGGGGTTGATATATTGGTTTGTGAGGTGACCATATCTCTCCAGTATAAGATTAAGTTGGCGGCAGTTTGACTTTGTAGCAGCCAAACAGATGAGTAAGTCATCTGCATAAAGCAGATGACTGAGGGAGAAAGAGTTACAAGTGAATGGTTTAATTGTGCCTTGGGTCGCATTGTGATTCAGAATAGATGAGAGGACCTGGGAAACCAATATGAAAAGGTATGGAGACAATGGGTCTCCCTGCCTAATGCCCTTTATGACTCTTAAAGTAAGCAGTTGGGCTCCCACTAATAATGCAACTAAATGTGGGAGACTTAATGCAGAGGTCAATCCAGGAGATAAAGAGGGGAGGGAAGTTCATGAGCGTGAGGACTGAAATGATAGCATCCCAAGATACACTATCAAAAGCTTTATTTATATCAGCCTTAATTAACATATGTTTACGTCTACCCTTACCCATAGAGTGTGCCAGTTCCTGGGCAATTATTATATTATCATGGATGGATCTATTAGCTACAAAAGCTGATTGTGTGTTGTCAATGAGAGAGGGCAGTGTAGTTTTCAGTATGTTTGCATTAATCTTGGCAATAACACGACACAAGACATTGCAAAGGGATATTGGTCTAAATTCCGAGACTGTCTTAGGGCTTTGCTTCTTAGGAATATATATCAGGGATGTGCGAGACCACTCTGTAGGGAGTAAACCCTAAGTATGGCTTTAGTAATGTCCTCCCCCACAATGTCCCAATAGGTCTTATAGAATTCGACTGTATAACCATCCGGTCCTGGTGCCTTTCCAAGTGACATCTCCTAGAGATAACCTCTTGGGGACTAACAGGAGAAATTAAATATGGATGCCACTTTTGGTCAAGTACTGGGAGCTGTGGCCAGTCCTGCAAGTGGACATGAGGCTTATGCTCATCTTTCCATAATTCCTTATAATGGTGTTCAAAAGCTAGTTTTATGTCAGTCTCATTTGTGATTAGATTACCCGTTGAATCTATCAAGGCAGAGATGTGGTTTTTTCTATGTCTAATCATTGCGCTAAGATGGAAAAATCAGTGTTCTTATCTCCATTTTTAAGCCAATTTGCGCGTGACTTGCTCCACCATTTTATACTAATTTGGCGTAAGTATGCCGCATGCTGGTTATAGGTTGTTCTTAGACTACCCAACTCTCTATCTGTCAGACCTTGCTTTTCATCCTTAGACTCTAAGGCTTTGATGATATTTCCCACTTGCTCATCCTTGGTCTCTAACCAGCCTAGTTCCTCTCGATTCCAGCGTAGCGTTTTCTTTTTAATGATTTGGAAAGCCTGCTCCATCGTTCTGTGAGGGTTTACATTCAGCCATTCCCTGGTAACTATATTCCTAGGTTCTGCATGGTTAAACAAAAAATGCTCATATTTAAAAGACCTAGCTTGGGATGGTTTCTGTTCAAAATGAAAAACTAGTGGCGAGTGATCATATGCACATCTGTTTAGTGCAGAAAGGGTTAATGCAGGGAAGGTGGTGATCCAGTGAGGGCTTACTAGTAGTCTATCTAACCTACTAAGGACTTTGGCATTACCATGGCGATTATTGCACCAAGTATATTGGGCATCCATTATACTGACATCTATTAGACCTTGCGCGTGTATGAAATTCCTAAGAGATCTAATTGACTTCGTGATCCAAAAGGGTGCCCCACCCCTTTTGTCCTCGGGATACAAGATACAATTTAGATCCCCTATAATGGCCCAGGGGAGGTCCATTGCATTCACAACACCTAAAGTATGCCACAACGTATTTCGATTAATAGGGGTGGTGCTTTCATAAACACCAGATAAGAGGAAAGAGAAGATACCTGTGGATATAACTGTATGAGGGATAGTAAGGATAGGTGTAACTTTCACCTGAGATGCCTTCCAAACAAAGATAATACCACCTGCCGAGTCGGAGCCCTCCTGAAAATGTCCACTCCAGTCCTTACCGAATCTTCTTATGACTTCCTCATATCTCTGCTTGGTGGTATGAGTTTCTAATAGGATTACCATGTCAGGGCGAAGTTGTGCAACCATTCTCGAGAGGCGATCCTTGACCTTGCTTCTGTATGCGCCTCTGCAGTTCCAGGACACAATCTTCATTTAATGGTGTTTTTGCCCTTCGGCTCCGAAAGAGCTGCCACCTGCACATTCGATGAAGATAATAAGGAAGTAGCATTATCTACTGAGCGGGCCTTACCTTTCCTGAGGACATTTTGGGGCGCCTTCCTGCTCTTGAAGTTTGGTGTTTGAGGGAGGTTGTTCTGACGGGGGTGTTTGTCCTTCTTTCTTTCAGCACAGGGAGGCGAAAGAAGGTCTGCGTCCATCTGCTCATCCTCCGAAGGCACCAGTGACAAAGATTCTTCCTGCTCTGTCCTCGCATATGCATCCGTAAGGCACTCGATCGCCTTGCTGACCATGGCTTCATGCTGATCCTTCTCCATGGTTGAAGGAGGGAGTGGATCTGGGGCAGATCTTGGTGATCTGGTACCAAACGGAGCAGGTATGTGAAATGGAGAGAGGGAGGAGATGGAACAAGGGGGCACCGAAGATGGTGAGAGTCTCACACGCCTAGGGCAGTTCTGAGTGAAAGATGAATTAAGAGGAGGAAAGTCCTCAAGAGGGAGAGGAGGAGGATAAGTATGCGGGGAAAGGCCATGTGTGCGATGATGAGAATGGTTGGGGGATGGTGAGGAGTTGAGATCGTCTGATCCGTTGTGTGTCACGTGGTCTAAACAGTGTTGCAACTCGGAATGTGAGTGGGTGACATGTGTCTGCCTGGCGGGATCTGTGGCAGAACGGATCACATCTTGACCATTGAACTAGTTATAGGTGGGAAGTGACGCAAGCCCTTGTTGCATGGTAGTAGGGCTTCTAGAGGATTCTAAACTCGAACGTTGCAGGATAACCGTTGGAGAGTGATCACGGCCGTGCATTAGGCTATCAACATTTGGGCGGTTGAGATCCGGTAGCGACAGTGCTACAAATCGGTTTGACACCCCAACCGAATGACGGTACTGAACCGGCCCGTTACTTTTGGTTCGAGATCGTCCCCTTCCAGCAGCTTTGCCCATTCCCGGTAGCCTGCCATCAGATGGGAAGAATCCCTGCCTACGGTATGAAGATGATCGGAGCCAAGGTCCGTATAGGAGTACCTTTGTTGAGACAACATCTGCGACCTGCGATTGAACATTTTCTACTGGTGTTTCTGAGTGTTTTGGACAAATCTCCAGGCGGTGCCCCAGCATACCGCATCTAAAACAGAATGATGGGAGGTCTTCATAAATGACACGCTGAAAGATCCTACCCCCATCTGGCGTTCTAATCCAGATTCCTTGTTTGATTGGGTTGCTGAGGTCGAGATCAATGCATACTCTGGTGCATTGATGATCACCAACTCCATAACCCTCCTCTAGACACAATGGAAGATCAAAGCGAGCAGCGATTCTGAAGATGGACTCCCGATTCGCCAGTTCATAGGGCAGACCGGGTAGTTGTATACATGTCGGAGCCGTCGTAATTTGATCATCAAGGGGATTGAAGAAAGGCTTCGCTTGTGACACATGGAGACAATGGCCATTGAGTTTCCATGGATTTTGAGTGAGAACCTGCGTACGATCACACAAGTCATAAAAAATAAACATAAGATGAAAGTTACCCAACTCAGTAATCTGCATTGGAGCCTTAAGATGCCAAAGATGAGATAGATCTGCACGGAGGGCCTCCAGAGAGACACCGCTCCCAATGAAACGCCCGATCATGCATCGCTTTAACTCTTCTGATCTCTGTGCTACTTCCTCTGCTGGGATGACAACTTCATCGCTGATTGTCCTCCGAATAGCCTGTAGTTGATTCAGAGGGATCTGTAGGAGAGGAGGTATTTTTTGTTTGCGTACACTCCTGACCATGTAGGGCGAGAGTTTTGCTGTGGAAGAACAGGGTTTTGGAGAGGTCTTAATGGTGGAATGTGGGACGGCAAAGGGTTGTGATCAGGAAGATCATGGTATTCATGGGGTTCAGGGGGAGGGGGAGGGGGAGGGGAGGAGGAGAAGGAAGGTTAGAGGGAACGGAGGGGCGGTCTGGAGGCTCCATCAGATTTCCCTTTCCTGGCTACAGTTTGCTGTAAGCACAGGGTTTTGATTAACAGCTCGAAGCCCAGAAAAAGATAATATTATAATCTTCGAAGTAAACAGTAGTGATATTTTACATCATATTTAGCAAAAAAACATATGAGATTAACATAGTTTAAACAAACTTATATATAATACATGCCATTTACAAGTGAAATTTAACACAAATATATATAATACATGAGCTATCCATCCATCCGTCCACTATATTTCAACCGTTCGTTCTGGCCCATNCGTAGGCGCCGCCACCTGTGACCTCCTCGTAGGGAAGGCCGGTTAGGGCGGCTCCGGCGAGCAAGGCGGTCCAGAGGATGAGGGATTCGAGCGGAGCCCCATCGACGACCGCCATCTCCACACACAAATCGTTAAGGAAGGAAGTTTGTAGAAAGGAGATGTCCGAATAAAAATAATTAAACGGGTCGGATGTTTAACGTGCATTCGTTATTATTATTATTATTATTATTATTATTATTATTATTATTATTATTATTATTATTATTATTATTATTATTATTATTTGTGTACAAGTGAAAAGTGTTCCGAGTAGCAATTAATAATTTGAAATTGAAATAACTTAGGCTTGATATTAATGATGGGAGATTTTTTTTTCTTAATATGAAAGCTAGAAAATTAGAGAGGAAAAAAATAATTTACATTTGATACGAGTTGTCGGATGACATAGACGAGCAGCATTAAAATAATTTAAAATTAGACTCCTCTTATGTGTAAGTCACTCCAGAATATCTGTCTCATTATTATCATTGTCTATTAGTTATGCTCATTGCTTACAGGATCAAAAGTACACGAGATAATACTTTCATGAGCGATGATACTTGATATGAATTCGAAAGCTGCCAAATTTGGAGATAACAGAAATATAGAAGTTGTCAAATTTGGAGATAACACGAATTTAGAAGTTGCCAAATTTAAACCTATCATATTTGAATATGATATTATTGAACTGATGATCAAGATGTTGCTGCTAAAGATGGTCAAGATTTTTTGTGATTGACAACTGTCCAATTATAAGATTGTGGGTAAAACAAATTCAGGTCGCTAATGATGAAAAATCATCTACAATCTGAGTTGAAGACTTTAGATCAAGTCCAACTACTTAATATATTATAAATTGGGCTGCATGAAGAGTCTCCACATGATAAGGCCCAAACAACTTATGACTAATTTATTTAATTCAGAAATTTGGAATTAATTAGGATCAAATATTCTGTTTAGATTTTTGATAAGAATTTGATTGTCATTTTAGAAAATAAGAGTCTTTTACTTGTAGGCTAAGTTAGGGTTTTACTTTTGATCAAATATAGTCTTTTGGAACCTATAAATACTGCTTGTTTATGTTTTTGAGAATAATTTTTTTGAATGAATTAAATTCTGGCTTAATTGCTTGTGCTGTGAGGGAATTCCTACAACCTATTCTTCATGAACTTTCGCTGTTAATTATAAGGTAAACTTGTGATTAAATCTATTAATTTATAATATCGATTGTTTGGTTCATTGATAATCTTGAGGTTGATATTCCATTGTCTGATCTTGTTTTTGATCTCGTTCCTTTTGATTATTATATATTATTTCGGTCATTTAAGACATTGTTCTTGAGTACCGTATCAATACTAATAATCAATAGGAAAAATTATAGATGCAGATAAAATAATGAGATACAAATAATATATAACGATAACCAATATGTTACTTTTCCCTATTGACTTTTATTTTGGTTAAAATATTAGTTGCATCATATGATGCACAATAATTTCAGGATTTAGTATATTCATGATCATTAATTCTTTACCTATTAGTATCATGAGTGGTGACAATATCGGTCACATCAAAATGTGCAGTAGCTTCAATATTAAGTATGTTTAAGACAAGTTAGTACTTAGGACCATCTAATTCTTTTCTAATTATTTTGTCCTAAGTCAATCGCACATTAAAATCAGTAGGTGAGTCTTTATCAAACACATAGAAGATTTATTGTCCCGCCGCAGACACGATTAGTTAGGCCGTGAAGTAGTTAGTAGTCTCAGTAATCAGTCAACACAAGCCCCGTAGACAGGATAAATCTTGTAGTCAAGAATAAATCCTGCAGTCGAGATGAATCTCGTAGTCGGTGGGGCCCTTCTCTTTATGATATAAATTCAATCACAAAATATTTACAACTTTTTATTTCTATTATCAGTTGAGTAAATAGTTCACGTCTACGTTATCTTCAAGGAACGATTAGTGAGATTAAGTCATTCAATCACAATAGATGGACAACCATTAATGATGACTTACACTTGATAATAATGATGGCCATTACAGTTAATTATTTGAAATTGAAATAATTTACGCTTGATATTAATGATGGCCATTACAATAACTTCAAACAATCATTTAGTAAAATCAAACAATTAGTTAGATTAAGTCATTCAATTAGAATTTGGTTAATAGCGGAAAATGACCCTCGTCAAGTTCAGTCTAAACTTCATCAGATAGGAAGAATCCTTAACTTATTAAACTTTACTCTCTAGTTATTTCACGGCCTACGACATAATTGTTACAATAGTGACTGTAAACTTCACAACACGTGAACCAAGTTTTACGGCCATGACAGTGAGGTCGTCTTCTTTCTCTAACACCTTCATAGCCTATGAATTCATTGTCATGGTCATGACCGAAGGTAAGCTTTGTAGGATCTAGATGACACCAAGAGAGGGGGGGGNACATTAGTTTCTAATAAGCAGTTAAATTAGAAATGTTCCTCATATAGTGATTTGATGAAATGGATTAGGTTAACAATTAATTGGCAAATAAAAAATGAGATAAAGAAAGCTGAAATTTCATCAAAGTATGCATATATCTTGGTATAAAACTCTACATGTCAGCTATATGAAAAGTTTGGGAAATCAAGATTATAGACAAGAGAGAATATACATTTAAGCTGAAAATGAATAGAAAATGCAAGTGTTTTGGCACAAAATTACCTATATGAAAACTACTTATCAGAACTCTATGAGATAATCATCTATCGCACATCGCCCTTAGAGCTTTGATTTGGCATTTAAATCTTCCTTTCATTACTTTCAATAAATTTACTCAATCATGGGAGATCGAAGAATCCCCAGTACTCGAATAAAAATAATGCATCTGCATATTACTATCTTTTAGGAGTGTATCTTATATTATATCACTAGAGTGATATGCTTCCTCAACTCTCACATTGTAGATTCCTTCCTCTACTACTTGAGGAGTGTCCTCCATCGTGCCCTTGCCTTTGTCGTGTCCATCACTCCTCTCCGGACAGTCTCTTATAAAATGTCCTTGTCTCCCACATTGAAGACATAATCCACTCTTCCATCGACACTCTCCTGAATGATATCTTCTGCAATGTGTGCATATATCACTACCATCTCCACCCTTTTATTTTTCTTCTTAATGAACTTGGAGAACTCCTTCATCTCTCTACTTCTGTCAAGTTCTTGAGGTTTATGGGTCTCTTTCCTCTTTGAAAGTCCATCTTTATCCTCAAACTCACTTTCAAATGTGGATGTTTGCTCTATAGCTTTGGCCATGATTTTAGGATCTCCATTCATGACCTTCATTCTAAGTTCTGTATTCAGTCCTTTGATAATTTTTTCTATTCGTGTGCTCTCAATTTGATCCAATGAATTGTATCTCTCCAAATTCAAAAATCTATTGAGATATTCCTTCACCGATATATTCCCTTGTTGAAGTTTAATGAACTCTTCCTTCCTCTGTTCTTGGACATGTGGTGGAAAGAAATGCTCCTCAAAGGCACTCACAAACTCTTTCCAAGCTATTATATCTTAGTTCATGTACATGGTCCTCAGAATTGACTTCCACCAAATCCTAGCATGGTCCACCAATTGGTACGTAGCATGGTCCACCAATTAGTTCTTTAACCATGAACGTCATACTTAGCATTACCTTTCAATGCTTATAGCCCTTTTGGCTTAATTTTACCGTTCATGTCATTCTTCATCTTACATCTTCTTATCATGTGACATTTTTAGAAGTTAATCATCTAACTTCGCATAAGTCGTCCCCAAGCCGTCCTCATAGTCACATGTCCTCTTATTATCTTGTTTGATTAAGGGCCTTAGGCACACCAACTTATTTAGGTTGATCAGACCAAGGATGCACTTTGCACCCCTCTTGGTGCCCCACCTTTGGGCAAGGAAGACTCATACACCGGCTAAGGTGTAGCGTCCTAATCTCCCGGGAAGCTCGCACACCATCTTCGGTGCCGAGTTCACCTTCCCATCTTCACTTTTGTTGTGCTTAGACTTGTCTTAATCCATCTTTTAATTACAATATATCAAGCATCAAACAAACATCGCATTGTTCATCTTTTAACCTAGTTACGACTGAGCATACAATTCGAATCTAGATTAGCGTCAAACATCATATCATCGTATTCGACATACTTAGTTTCGTGTGAGAAAAATGGTTAACAATCTATCTTCCTTCTTAGAGGCGTATGCTTAGAAATAAACATATCTTAAATAGATCAAAAATAGAAAGTTCTACGCATCGGAAATAAATTGCACGTATTGGACAATACACCTCGGCCGTATTGATCAATACGGCTTACCCGTATTGATCGATACGACCGTATCGATCAATACGGCTCGTATCATTTGGCCATATCTTCCTTTCCAAAAGGATTTCGGTCTGCCCGTACTATCCTGTACGGCCGTATCGGCTCCCATCCGATTTCTCCCTTTTTTTCCTTATACAATTTTTTATTTCGCCCTAGGTTCAAGCATCTAATGTCCTAGGTCATTTCTAACATGAAATTGAACATTTAAACAAAGCATACATGACATCACATCAATCATGTAACTAGATTCATAAGTAATCGTTGGTCCTTCCAAGAAGTGTGTTTACTATACATCCTGGCATGTATAATAATTATAACTATGAAGTTAAGCATGAATCATAGCATTATAACTCTAATTGTACATATCAAAATCATATAAGACCAATCTCATTTGAACCTACTTTGAAACATATATCTTCAATCTAGATATCATCCAATAATTGGATCTTTCTAATTTACTTTGTATTTTACAAAACGAGCATATTTTGGTTCGGAACAGCTTGACAGTGCTGTAGTATTTGATCATAACTTCTACATTATAAATCAGAATAAGGTGAAATCAATGACTATGCAAACTAGACTTCAAGGCCTACGTTTTCATATAACATTCATAATTTTTGAGCAATTATAGCCTAGTGAGAATGACCTCTAAACAGAAGCTACGAAATCTGAATTGAAATTCGATTTGTTCCTATTTTTGCATGAACTACAAATATCCATAATAATTCATGATCTTCTTTTCTTAGCAACACTAACTATCATTATCCCTTCCTATCATATTCCTACTTCATGATCATTAAATAAGAGAGATTATTCCATACATACATTTCATCAAATACCTAGAAAGCAACATTTATTATTCATCTAACTTGAGATGTATGAAAACATGCATATACAATAAGGTTTAAGCTCTAACCCTGAACACCATCCTAATTCTTCCTTCTTCATGTGAACATTTGACAATCAAATGAACATTACACCTAAATAGAAGAAGATGATCCCCTTTACATATCTATTTTTCAAGCTTTTGCCCTATATTTCTTCTTCTCCTAACTTCTCCTTCCTTTTTGTTTGACTTCTCCTTCTTTTTTTTTAAATCCCTAGCTGCAGCCCCTCCTCCTCCTCCTCCTTTATCCAACAACAACAACAGCCCCCTTCTTCTTTCATTCTTCTTGGTGAGAAGTAGGAATGCTCTTGGTGATACAAACAATGTGGAGAAGAGGGAAAAATTGGATGAGAGAGAATTTGAGGTCATATGAGTGAGTTTTATAGTTTAGATTAGTAGATTTTGTGGTCCAACGGGGTGACACTTAAGTGGGTAAATGGGTCCCACTTGCTTTATTAATTTTCTGGTTATTACAGTGCGAGTCCCTCACATGCATGCCGATGAGAAGAAAGCAAGAGAAAAGTGAGAAAAAAAAAGAGAGAGGAGTGGCTAAAATATTTGTTTAATTACATAGGTAAAATAATAATTTAATAAATTAAAATAATATGAATAAATTTAATATTAGACTATTGAATAAAAGTAATTAATAAAAAAATTAAATATATTTGTATTGATAGTTTAAGCGAAATTTATAAAAATAATCTTAAAATTTATGTTAAAATTTTCGTTAATTTCATCGGTCGTACACGAATTTATATGACAACTAGAAAAAATAAAGAGGACGCATTCACAGCCGTCCGATTGCCATCGACCATCTCCTCCATATTATTAGCACTTGGCAGGTCCGTTTAGTGTTTACCGAGGAGGTTGACATATAAGAAACCGCCGCCGTCCCATTTCGACTGTTCGCATCCTTCTGTTCTGAACGGAGAGAGAGAGAGAGGAGAGAGAGAGAGAGAGAGAGATCGGAGCGCCGGCGACGTATAGGCACTGAGACGATGAGCGGCGTCAAGAAGGTGGTGGACATTGCCGCCAAGGCCGGCAAGGCGATCGACTGGGACGGCATGGCCAAGATGCTCGTTTCCGACGAGGCACGCAAGGAGTTCGCCAACCTCCGCCGCGCCTTCGACGAGGTCAACCATCAACTCCAGACCAAGTTCTCCCAGGTAATCTATCTGCGTGCGTCACCGAATTCGCCAAATCCACTTATCTTCTTCGATCGAATCTAGGGTTCGTCCTTTTTGGCGTCGATCGCTTGTTGTTGTTTTGGGCCAGAGCGATCCGGGTCATAGATTTGTGATAGGAATTCTTTCAGGCGATCTAGAGATGCGGATCGGGATTATGTTGATAGAAATGTCGGACTAGAGTTGTTTGTGATATATGTGCATTCTTTACTCTCTCTCCCTCTCTCCCTCTCTCTCTCTCTCTCTCTCTCTTTGTTGCTCTATTCTTCTCCACTCTTTAATTGCTAGAATTTCTGTTAATTCATGCAATATATAACAAAATACATAAATTTTCAATCTTAATATGTGTAAATGTTCCCTTGTTATGATGATAGTAATATGTTTCAAATCAAAGTGAATGTACGCCAGGTTAAGAGTGAAAAATTGGAAATTGAAAGAATATTCTGCTGAATCCAAAGTATTGGTAAAAATGCTTCTAGCAGTGTACGCTCAACGTTTTGTGTGTATTAAGATCGAATGCAACATCAATGATTTGTTGGTTGATATTCTATGTCCGATTCTTTGTATCTTCCTGTTCATATTCTATATCAACTAGTTGTTTATGATATATATGCATCTTTTACTCTCGTTTTTGCTCACTTCCATCCCACTCTTTAATTGCTAGGATTCCTGTTAAGCTATTCGATATATAGTAAAATACATGAATTATCATTCTTGGTATGTATAAATGTTCCTTTGTTATGATAGTAACATTTTTCAAATGAAAGTGAACGTACGCCAAATTAAGAGGAAAACAAATGGGATAAAAAGTAGACCCACATTGAAGGAATATTCTGCTGAATTCAAAGTATTGGCAACAATTCTTCTAGCAGTGTACACTTGGGATGTGTGTATTAAGATCAAACATACCTCTGTTAAATTAACGACATCAATACTATGTCTAATTCTTTGTAGCTGTTGGTCCAGTTTTTTCCCTGTTCAGTGGAATTTGTGGCATTGGGTTTTGAATATGTTTAAGGTATCTCTTTCAAAACAAATATGTAAGTTAAGATTTTGTAATGAGCGATCACTGAGATTGAAGAGAATGATTCACCTTTGTTTGATTTATTGTTATTTTCCTTGGATTCACCTCTCCCTCAAGCATGTTGGTACTTTCTATTTCACAAAGATGAATAAACATAGTTTTTTTTTAAAGGGAGATGAATAAAAAAAGTTGATTATCATAAAAGAGGTTAAAGAATTTGTTCAATTTGACAACAGATTTCTGTGTGCTGTAATGGTCCCTTGATGGTTGCATTTTGTATGATGCAGATATCCCTTTGGATGATTATGTAATTTTTCGCATTTGGTGGTATTATTTGTCAGGAGTACCATGGATTTTTACTGTTGCTAGTTTTTACCTCCTTTTACATTCTAACCCCATGGTTAATGTCACTTATATTTTTGTCATTTCCATCTCATCTTAAATTAGAGTTTCATGTTTTATTTCATTGAACTTTGCTTTCCCTTTGTAAAAAAAAAGCTTTCCAGCAATGTAATCTAATAAAAAATTACATTCTCGGTCATCATGAATGCTAACCAATTATTTACACATAAACTGATGTGGGTGAAGTAAGACTTTAAGAGGGAAAAGTATATGAGTGAGGAACATGTGATGTCCCACCCGTGAAGGAAAATTCACCTCGTGCCACATCTTTATGGGTCAATTTTTTTTTCTGAGGAAAATGTTTTTTCTGCTGAAATTTATTGATTTGTGGTGATGTCCTTAGTTTCTTAGATATTGTACTAGTCGTTCCTGTAATGGCTTTGACTTTCTTTTAATTCCTAACTACTTTTGTGGTTATTGTTTGCTGAATCTTTACTATTTTTTGTCGTCTCTAATCATTTTGTTTATTCTTATTCGTTTAGAGCTTGCTCATTCAATTGTTCATAGTTAATTTGTTAGCTATGAAGTTATGAATCACTTTTCATGTCTAAGTGGTTTTCAAGTTTCTAATGCCTACATGTTCAATAAAAACTCTACTGTCCACCATCCCTCCTTCCCTTTGTGTGCTTGTGTAAGAGTATGTTGTGTCATTTATTATCATGCATAAGAATTGCTTGATGTTGATCTTCACCCTAATTTCCAAATTACAGGAACCTCAACCCATAGACTGGGAATACTATAGGAAAGGAATTGGGCCTCGCTTGGTGGATATGTACAAAGAGGCTTATGATAGTAAGTATTCAATCTATCAAGAACCTATTCAGAAGTTAGGAATTTAAATTTTAGTGCTATCTCGACAAATGTATGAAATAGAGCTGTCACTTCTGTTCTCTTTTGCGAGAGATCGATAGGATTCTAGAGAGATGGGCTAATGGAAACTGGATGAAAATGAAATGTATCAATATTAGTGCAAGAATCAACACTGTACATTAACACACCTGTCCGTATGGAGTGGACTGACTACTCATAAGACAACATAGATAAATATACATGTCTATAAAGAAAATACTGTCTAACTATTATATACACAACCTATAAAGCAATTACAACATAAAATAAGAACAAAGTGGTTCCATTCTGAGCGGCTGCATGCTGAGAGATGCTCGGCGATTGACACTAAAAGAAAATAACTCTAATGTAATTTGTAACTTCCTCCCACTAACTAAGTTCTGCCATGTTTAAACATGTCCTGAGATGTCTTATATTAGTTGGATTCATATAGGAGATCTTATTATGCTTACTGCATAGACATATACAATTCCCATTGATTTCTTTTAAACATGTCCTGAGATGTTTTATATTAGTTGGATTCATATAGGAGATCTTATTATGCTTACTGCATAGACATATACAATTCCCATTGATTTCTTTTAAACATGTCCTGAGATGTTTTATATTAGTTGGATTCATATAGGAGATCTTATTATGCTTACTGCATAGACATATACAATTCCCATTAAATTTTTTAGGTGAAATATGCCATTGTAAAATGTAGCACAAGTCTAGGATGAATAACTTGTTTTCTCTTTATTCATGTTTCTCATTTGATTAAATGGTACTATGCATGTATTACTGATCAGAGGTTTAAGGCCCGTTTGGCAAATTACAAAAAAAAATTCTATAGAGATAGAAAAATCGTGGAAAGGCACTTTTGCAGAAGTATCTTTCTTCAGATTTATACTCCATAGGTTTGTTTTCATAAGTGTGTTTGGAAACTACTATCATTTTTTTTCAAAAGAAATTGTAACTATATATAATAGATGTAAATAGATATTTAATATATAGAAAAATATTATAAGTTGTCAGTCTTTTTGGTAAATAAATACTTAATATTTTTTATTTATTTCACTTTTGACTAGTCATTTTTGTCTCTAAAATATCTAGACGTTTTATTTTACTCTTTGTATGCCTGCAGTCAATATTAATTATTTCCTAATTTTGGTGCAATTATTTTAATTCGAAGCTTCCATCATTTCATGAGAGAAGAAATAAGTAAAAGTTTCTTTCCTCTTTTTCCTATAAACTGAAAAATAAAATGAGATTGGACAAATAACAATAAAATAAAAACTGATAATAACTTGTTATATGTTAAACATAAAGAAACAATGCACAAAATAAGTCACCAGAAATAGTTCTTTGGTTAGAGCTCTTTTTTGTTTTTCAATGGTATTGGGTCTATTCTTTAGGTTATGAGAACAAAATTTATGTCCAAACAGCTTTAAAGAAAATATTCAAACTAAAGAAATGACTATGGTATTGGTTGATACTATGGAAAAGGTGTATATCCAAACAGGGCCTTATTGTCCTCAATAAACATGTTATTTCTCTCTCTCAAAACAAAAATAATGTTATTATGCATTGGCTTTTAGCACATATCTTCTTCTAAGTTCTGTTTTGCATTGGCACTTTTTAACAAAAATCAACCAGCTTTTCACCATGGGAGTGTACTATGGCAAATTTTCATGTTGTCTGAAATTCTTGTGAGTTGCAGCTGTTGTTTACTTTCTCTTAAAGCAAACAAATCTCTTTGTGTTTCAAAGCACATATTTTTTTTTCAAAATTTGGATACTCCCAAATGCAACCTGTGTTTTTGACCTTGGCGGTTGCTATAATTGGTAAGTGTCATGTGCAATTGAAAGCCATTAACTCTTCGGGGAAAAAAAATATGAAAGCCATCACTGGATAAATCCTATGTTGAAAGCACTAATGGTTTATGCATCAGCTATGTTGTTATGTTGTATTTGTTTTCATTTTATTATGTTGGTTATTCATTCTTGGAGGGTCTTCTACTTTGTAATTTCATGTGATAGACTGTTCTATTTTTTTTCCTTGAAGGTGATATCCACTGTCTTACCTGCTTCTTCACTGTTCTAATGTCTGCAGGCATAGAGATCCCCAAGTATGTTGATACAGTGACTCCCGAATACAAACCTAAGTTTGATGCTCTGGTCAGATATCTACTTATTAATTTTATTTATATTCACATTTTTTAATACATGTGAATACATTAAGAATTCATAGTGACTCCATCTTAATATACTAACACGACTTCATTTTGACTACTTAATGATAACACATTATTTTGTGCTAACAACTAATCTTGATATGTAAATTGTTAATATATTCACATCGACTTCATTTTTTTCGGATTCCTTTGGTTTGAGTCACAAATTTGTTATTCAGGATAAGACATGGACATATAGCTCACATTGAGATCATTCTCCTTTCTTATTTTGACATGAGAAACTTAACATTTAACAATTGAAAAATATGTGAATGTGTTAACAAATCACATTGACTTCATTTTAATATATTAAGCAATCTTGTCAAACACATAAAATGGACTCGAAAAGGAGAAGCCAAGAGAACACGAAATTGTGTATATGTAACACGATACGGCCGATCCTACCAAAATCTGCCATTTAGTATAAATATTTGTTAATTTGCATGGAAAAAAATTACACTTGCAATTTCTTCAACTAAAACATAGATAAATATTAAAAACAACAGAACATAATACTATTAAATTACCATTAGTCCCTGCAGTCTGTTCTAATAATAATGATCATAAGACAACATTAATAACCATCTGTCCTGATAAAGTAATAATCCTCTCACATTCCCAACAGTTTGTCCTATTAGCACCAAAACTGAGGATAAGCCATGCGAACAGTACTCGCGAGCAGGGGAGCCCTAACAGCACCCTTGTCTGTGAGCAGGTACGTCTTTCGGTCCTGCTGGCAGACAAGGGGGCTCTTAGGGCTTCCGCGAGCAGCTCGCGCACAGAGAGAGAGAGAGAGAGAGAGAGAGAGAGAAGCCTTCCTGTCTGTAAGCAGCTCGCCCTGAGAGAATACCAGCAGCAGCAGAGCACGAGCAGTGGCGACAGCAGCAGAGCATGAACGGTGGTGGCAGTAGAGCGTGAACAGCGGTGACAGGCTGACAGCAGAGCGCAAGCAATGGCAGCAACAGTAGAGTGCAAGCGGCAGGGGAGCAGCAGCCAGGGCAACCAGCTGTTAAAAAAGAAATAGAAACTAGTATCCACCGACGCTCAGCACGCTTGCATTCTGGCTAAAAAAGATTCACACTAAAATCAAACACGAAAATTTGAGGTAAACACGTAGAATCGCTGGTTCTACGTGTTGGGGCACGTTTTTGACAATATTGATATTAAGAATTAACTCTCAATGAAAGCACACATATATTTTTATTTTTTTCCCTTAAAAAGATATATTTACAATTGGCTTCATTTTACCTACTTAGCAATGACACATTATTTTGTTCTAACGATTAATCTTAATATGTGAATTGTTAATATGTCCACTTCCTCAACATAAATGTTAATATATTGCATTGACTTCATTTTTTCCTGATATTTTCCTTTAGCTCGAGTTACAAAGTTGTTATTCAGGAAGACCCTGTAGCTCACATTGAGACAATTCTCCTTTTTTTGTTTTAATGTGAGAAATTAAATCCTGTGATGCCTTGCAGTTGGTCGAACTCAAAGAAGCAGAGAAACAATCTTTGGAGGAATCCACACGTCTAGAGAAGGAAATTGCTGAAGTTCAAGAGATGAAGGTGAGAGCAGGGACATAAAATCACTTGAATCTTTTAGTCGATTAGTTTCTTATAAAAAGTTCATATCCCTGCAGAAAAAGATCAGTACAATGACAGCTGACGAGTACTTTGAGAGGCATCCCGAGCTCAAGAAGAAGTTTGATGATGAAATCCGCAATGACTATTGGGGATACTAAGCAGCAAACATCTTTTGGTGCTAATTGTTTCCTTGGAATTCCAAATAAATCAGCTTGCTCACCTGTGTACACCGGAATGCTACCAATTTATGCATGTACTTTGTGTACTTCATCACAGCATTATCATGGATGTCTTTCATCCAACGAAGAGGACCTAGAGAAAATGAGTAATTTGTTATTATGGTCTAAGCTGTCACAATTTGCTGCAATGTTGCATTTGGATGCAGCTTTTATTTGATTTTGGGAAACATGTCAAATTTTATGAACGAAGATTATGTTCTTCGGTTCTTGTCTAAAAAAAAAGGGTTTTGTCTTATTACAAATGATTAATTTTCTTTTGCTCCCTTTCGTGTGATTAGAAAATACTACATAAATAAATGCAATCTTAAAATCTATGTAGTATAATGGTATTTTGTCTGGAATTTATTTTTTTGTGCAATTCCCTAGGATTTAAAGCTGACTGTTGAAAGAGTTTTCTGTCAATGTCGTCTTGGAGGAACAATCCAAATATCCTGCAATTTCCGAGCTAACCAGATTATTTCTTTCAGGTGTTGTAGAACTATTAAACAATCTAAGGGGAAACATTTAGATTGAACGGTCAGCAAGTTAAGCTTCACATTTGGAACATCTGAGTTATATTTCCCTAGAAGAACCATCACGAAATCCCGACCCTCAATCAGCATCATGTCCAGTCCAAGAACATTAAACTAAGGGCGCTCAGTGGGAGGCAACCAAGATTCACTCCTAACATGAATAATTTTCTATTTTTGTTCCCCTGGCCACTGACGACGGGTGGGGGAACAATGCTAAATCGTCCTAACACTCACATGTTAAAAAAACTCAATAAAGATAATTAAATTACAAGTGTTGCCATTGTGAGAGGATAGGAGAAAAATTAGGAGGATTTAGCATTTTTCTTGTATCTATAAGAAGTCATGTACTCTACAGTCCAAATCCATGATTGTTAAAAGAAGTCACTTTGTCATTTTATCAACCTGCATGATTGCTTGAAGATTTGTCAGTCATGTCAACTTGGATGAACAATCCAAGACGCTTAGTACCCACAAACGCCCTTTTACTTATAAAGGACAGAACGATCTCCCGGCAGTCTCTGTGGCCGAAGCCAACCACGTTACTTCATGTATAGTAAGCTTAGCCTGCCGTGCAATCTTGAATCAGTTCGACATGGATATCCATCCTACTCCCATCTCTCACATCATGCATACTGCACTGCACACTTGTGAACATACAAAAAATAAAAGATTCCCGTCATCTTTCTACTGGCCAACTCTAACCACACAACATAATGCCAACCAGAGGCCACGAAAAGCTTCAAGTGTAAAAACCTGATGATCTTTCGGCTATATATGGGTCACAAGTCTCAGTCACTTCCCTGTGCATGCTTTGTCCGCAAAATAAGTCATCAGATGCAATGCACACACGTTGTTTCAACCAGCAATGTTTTCTGGGTGATAATATTAAAAATGTTAAAATTGAAATTCATTAATAAAAATAACAATAATATTTTTTGGAGGGATGGACGGAAACAGAATAAAAATTTAAGAGGGGTCGACATATATAAAAGTAAATTATTAAAATTTAGAATGAACGAGAATACATAAAAAAATATATTAATAAAATAATGATAAATGAACTCAAAACTTTTAAATGTATAAAAGTCATCTATCCATCTAAGCAATTAAATAATTTTATTACATAATTATTATTTATTGATTACGGCTACTAATATATATATATATATATATATATATATCAAAAAGTTGAGGAGGTCGAAGTCCCCGCTTATTACGTGGGTCGGCCTCATATCTTATTTTTCCTCTATTTAGAAAATAATAAAGAGAAAAAGGTCTGATGTGCCGTTGTGCATATGCCTCCGTTCATATATGAACAGTTCTCTTTGAGTACGTTGCTTGTGTGTGTTTTATGATCTACTGGTCAATCCATGTTCAATTATTGTTCCGTGTACATGAAGAATTGTGTTACTATTATATACAAAGCACTAGAGTTGCAAGCTTAGCAGAGGCCACTGTTGTCTGAAAACTGACCAAAAGTAAGCTGATGGGTACTTTGAGAGGCATCCCGAGCTCAACAGGAAGTTTGATGACGAAATCCACAACGAGCTATTGGGGATACTAAGCATCAAACATCTAATCGTTTTCCTTGGGCCTCATTTAAATGCATAAACTAGAGTCATAACTAGTCCTAGTGACCCGCTGATTTGAGCAAACACTAATCATAAATTTAATAGGGCCGTCAAAATTTAAGTTTTGATCAATGCAACGAATTCTCGTTGGTCCAAGAACTCAAGTTTTTATTCTGGACAAGAATTTGACTGGTTCTAATAAATGGCTAAAAATAGATTTTTTTTTTTTTTTGTATAGACCTAAAAGTAGGTCTAAGCCTTACACTATCTTATATGAGTATATATATATATATATATATATAATTATGTTATTTATTATATATTACTAAATCATGATAATAACTTAAGAATAATAATTTTTATTACTATTTAATTATATTATTTTATATATTTTTTAAAATGTGTTGATAAATACATTTAAAAATTGTGTAATAATCTTATTTGTTAATAACTAATAATTACCTTCATTATTAAATAAGTTAAATAATTATTTTGATGATGATAAATTATTGTATTAGTAACGTTATTTTATCATAATTAAAAATTATATATTTTTTAAATAAAATACTTCAGCTTTAAATTAACAAATAACTAATTTACTCAATTAAGTATTATTTTATTAATTAACAAATAACTTTAAATTAGCAAATTATTTTATTATAATAAATTAAAACTTTGTAAATATGCTTAATTTGATATTGGAAATAAGTTGCATTCGAAGCATGGTCTTATTAATTTATTAATCTAGATAATTTATATTATTAATTAAAAAACTTATAAATAAAGTTAATTTGATATTATTAATTATTTCATGAATATGTGTAATATTAAATTATGTTCATTTTTTAATAATAATAAATTATTATAACATTTTATGATAAAAAATATCTTTTGAAAAAAATATAAAATTATCTTTTCTTCTTATTTAATCAAATAAAATATTTTTTAGTTCTAGAATTTCATCCAAACACCTATCGAACCAAAACATCTAATCAACTTTTTAGTTCTTCATCATTACACTTTTTTATCCAAATACTACATCAAAATTAATCTGTCTAATCGATTAATTCTCGAAAACTACAAAAAACTTAAGTTCCTCAATCCAAACGACACCTTGGAGTTCCAAATAAATCAGCCAGCTCACATCTGTATGCATGCACTTTTGTGCACTTCATCTCATACAACTACAAAGTTGTCAAAATCAACATGATCATAAGAAGATCATAAAATTAAAAATTATAAGATCAGATCGAGAATCATAAGATCCTACCAATTAATAAAATAATCTATGTTAATATACAATATATATTTTTAATAATTTTTTGACACTCAATTTTTAATTAAACTTTAATGGATCAATTTGTAAGAAAAATATATTGAACTTCATTTATATTAATTATTATTATCAAAATTATAAAAAAAATATTATTTTTAAATGATTAAATAGTTATTTGATATCGTATAAGATCTATTAAGATCGTACGACATAAACTAAGATCATACTCATAAGATCTTGATATTAAGATTGAGATCGATTAAGATCAGTAAAATTATAAAATATTAAGATCTAAATCGAGATCTTGATAATTATATTATCATGGATGTCTTTCATCTTGAGACGAGACGTAATTTATTATAGTTTCTTAAGCATCTTATGTTCATCAAATTGCTGCATCTGGATGCAACTTTTACTTGTTCTTCCCAAACATGTTAAATTTTGTTATGAGGAAGATTATGCTATTAGGTTCCTCTCTAAAAAGAATGGGTTTGTCTTATAATTGATTATTTTTCCTTTGCCCCTTTTCGAGAGATGAGAAAATATTATATAAATAAATGTAGACTTAGAATCTACAAAGTATAAAGTTATGGGTAATGCTACATCCTCCTAACCATCCTCCTAAAAATCAGCCTAACCTCTCACAATGGCACACATGGTAATTTTGATAATTTTTTAGGGTAATTAAAATATGTGAGTGTTAGGAGGATGAATTAGAAGGATGAATTAGGAGGATGTATCATTTTTCTAAAATTATTTATCATTGAAGAAAAAAAATCTAAATCCTCCTAAAATGTGTGCTAAAAAATTTCTTTCATACTCACATAATCAAATTACCATAAAAAATAATAAAATTATAACGCATGCCATTTTGATGGGCTAAAAGGATTTAGAAACACGTTTTAGAAGGTTGTAGGATCATTTTTTATCATTTCATCAACCTCCATGATTGTTGAAGATTCTTCGGTGCGTATCAACTTGGAGGAACAGTCCAATTCTGTGTAAGTCCCTAGTGTTCTACACTGGCTGAAGATGAACTCAGTAGGATCCTATAAAAATTCTGAGGAAAGGGGAGGAGCAAGTTTTCTTATTAGGCACACTGATGATATATATGTTAGTTTGTGCTGTGGCTCGGAGTTGTTGTGCAGGATCAGCGCTGGAAGCTGAGACATGGGGGCATGCATCAAGGCATCATATAGGATCATCGGAGGGAATTTAACAAGATATGGATGGAGACAGACGCTTCAAAACCTGGTGGATATCATATTGAAGAAGACACGGTGTTCTTTAAAATTAGAAGTCTAATAAGACATTTGACACTACTTAACTTTTTTTGAATTCTTTAAAATTTTATATTTATACAGGGAAGTCAATAGGGCTGCAATTTTTTTATCTAACAGACGAACATTAGGTCACGATATATTTTGATCAGAGTGTCGTCCTCAGAACCTCCACGACATCTTATTGGCCGACATGACCTCTTTATTAACCTTAAAAAAAGTCCCTAGTGTTAAATATTTGTAAGCCGTTTATTATTTTATCAACCTCAATGACTGATCAGTCGTCAACTTGGAGGGACGATCCAACTGTTTCATGCAGACAGACCTCTCTTCATGCAGTCTGGAGCCCCCTGTTGCAGACACCCACCATATTCTTGCATTCAAAGCCATGTGAAATTAATTAAGTTTTATTGGTGTACCTGATTATTCGGGTGTGTCATAAGGACGACAAAAATTAATAGTCATAACTTCGATCTCTAGAATCGCTTACACATCGACTTCGAATTAGTTAAGTGTGCGCTCGTAGCTTTGGACACCGAGAGCCTCGAATGAGTAAAAAAAACATGTGAAATTAATCAGATTAATGACACTATGCTCTAATATTGAAGAAAATAATAATCTTATGCTCATTTTTTAAAAAAAAAACTTATTAATTTAATCATGATTTACGTTTAATGCTCTCGTCCAAATATCACACTAAGTCATAATTTATTTATTTATTTTGCTCTTCTTCAAATATCAGATGAACTAAATATTCGTAGCTTCGTCGGTGGATTTAGATCAAAAAGATAAATAAAGCCATTTAAAGTGGGCGAGCCGTGCACTTTTGAATCAATTCGACATGGACGTCAATCCTACGTGATGGACTTTTTAAGAGAAGGCACAAAAAGATTGTTCACATCTTTCTACTGAACAACTCTAACCACGCAGCATAATTCAAATCAGAAGCCACGAAATTCTTGAAATGTGAAAGCTCCAAGGATCTTCCCGGCGCTTGGTCACAAGTGTCACGGCCACTTCTTTGGATCCCTCGGGATGCTTTGTACGCGAAACGAGTCATCAAACGCAAGCACATGTTTGCACACCTGATTAATCATGATCAGCTTATTTTTTTATTTTTAATTATCCCAAGAAAAAATATCCGAAATTACTAACATTCGACTAATCTATGTCGTCTCGAATCGAATGTCTAGTTATGATGAGTGAAGCTCTCAATGAAAAATTACTACATTCAGGGAGCTCGAACTCGAGACATCCTTGCGGGAAAGAGCTCCTTATCATTTCATCCTCGTCCTATTGGTGTGATCAGCTTATTTGCTCGTACATATATGAATCTATTAGTCAATCCATGCACAATTATTAATGTGCTCGATTAAGAAAGTTTAAGTTCGAGGCTCTATATATATAAAAAAATTTAATTATGAATTATATCGATGTAATATATGTAACCACCATAATTGAAAATCAGATTCAGAATTTTTAATATTAGACAATCCAAAATATGAGATATGATTCATCGAACCTAGACATTTTTCTCTTCTCATGTTTGCCCTAGCCGACCCTAGATTTCTCTTTTTCCGATTCTCTTTCATTCAAGAAAGAAAATGATCCAGAGAAAGAAGATGAAGGCAAATCAAGATTGGAGAGCGACGCTAGGAGAAGGATCACTGTAGACGAACGCAGGAACAGATTGAGCACGAATGAGACGACGAGCTTATGGGCTAACGGGTATGTAACATGACGGATCCCCTTAGAATATGTTTTCATGATAGGTCAATGCATGCTAGGGCTTTTTATTATATTATGATGAATTTTATATGATAATCATATGCCATAGATTCTGGTTTTAAATCTCCATGATAAATTTATGATGTTTATGCCCTACAAAGTATTTTTTCCTATATAAGATGGATTGATTGAAAATAGATTAATATATGATGTATACAATATAGATTTCAAGGCCAAAAATTATAGAAAACGTAGTATGATAGATCCCCATATAATAATATACCTATAGGAAGAATTTTGGATCTGTTCGGAGAAGAAAAAGAGGCGAAACGCGCCCATAAATTTCTCGTCACGGCCGTGATGGACATGTCATGGGCCGTGACGGCGACAGTCGAGGACGGCACGGGCGGAATTCGCCCAGAAATCTCCCGTCACGACCGTGATGAATACGTCACGGGTCGTGATGGAGACAATCACGGTCGTGACTATCTGGTCACGGGCCGCGACGATCGATGAGCACCCAGGCACGTCCGTGACGACCGTCACGGGCCGTGATGTCAAGTGGACCAGCAAACGGACGCATCGCGAGCCGACCATGCAACCTGAAGTTGATCGATCATGGTCGTGACAAGTCTCACGAGCCGTGACCATGTTGTTCACTAGTCTATCACGACCGTGATGACGCCCTCACGGGCCGTGACAGATCAGTCACGGGCTATGATAGATCTATCACGGGCTGTGACCACTATATTTCAAATGCATTTTATGTTTTCAATTTTAATAGATGTTGTGGAATACTTATGAAATCTTAAGGACTAATATGTGGACAAGATAAATGGTCAATCATCCACACGAAATTAATGATGAAGCTGTCGTGCATTGAATGATTGGGAGTGCAATGTTTATGATGATGGAGGATTGATAAATCAGCTGCTAAGGATGGATGAACAATGAATGATGATGTTGTTGTGCCTTGAATATTATACCATGTACTCAAAATTGTGAAAGAAAATAAATTGAGAGAAAAAAGAGAATTTGTGGCGGCAGCGGAGGGCTTTGACCGTTAGGCCCAAGCTCGTAGCCCGTCACTGATTCTCATGGGGATGCGGGGGGCGAAGCCTCCCACGATATTGACCTTTATAAATATGGGTTAGAGTTTTATGATGTACTATTCTTCTTCGATATAGTGAAAACTCTTTGGTGGCGGCCTCCTTTGCCCGTGGATGTTTCCCTCTTGTTCATATTGATTAAGAGAGTTTTACCACGTTAAAATTCTATGTGTCAATCTTTATTTCTTGTTTTTATTCGTTGTTTTGATCCTTGATCGATCCCTCACCCTATATTCCCAACGGATGATGTATTATATCCTAAGTATAATAAAGCTAATGCATGTAAGGAAAGGAAAGATAAAGTAAAGATGATGAACTAATGATGATGACGATGATGCGGAGTAATTGATATTTGATCATGTGTCATGCTTACTCCTTATGTATACGCTAGAGTGATTGATGTTTGACTATATGTCATAGCTCACTCATGATGTAAGAAAGTAATGATATGTTAATGAAAGAAAGTGATGTTAAGAAAGTATGTATGCAATGACTTATGTTTGACTGATGTAATAGTTCATTCAGTATGCAAAAAAAGTATAATAAGATGAAATGATGAATGATGACTAAGGAATAATTGAGGTTTGACCATCGTGATAGCTTATTTCTTATGCAAATAATGTAAAGAAAGATGATGTAGGAAGTGAAAGTAAATTATGATGAAAAATGAGGTACGTAGAAAGTAAATGAAAGGTATTTATATTAATTATTTATGACCCTCATGTTATGATTATTGATGATTAATTATGATGATATAATTTAAGTTTCATGCTTTTATTCTATCATGAAAAGTACATTTCTATTGTGCCTTACATATTTGAGTTTTATAACTCATGGTGGATTTGATTTTCCCCCTGCTTTGGATCCTGCAGATCAGTGATCTAAGGTGTCATAGTTACTGGTGGTGTATGCGACGACAGATGTTCGTGATGATGATACTAGTTGCACATAAGTAGTGATCCTATGTCAAGTTGTCTCTAAATTATTTTCTTTTCAAAAGATGTAATAGTTATTTATGAGACAAATTATGTTATGTAAGACTTCCGCGATTAATTATGATACGAAAAGAATTTTCAATTATTTTATGTATTCCGCATTTAGTTCGCCAATTTAAGTGATAACCCAAAATTTAAGAAAAATTACGATATATAACGCACTCAAGAGAGTATTCTGTCATGTGATGGGGTGGTCTTTTGGAAGTGTTACAATATAAAATAAATATCTTATTAATCAGACTCGATAATAAATTGAGACTTCTAGTATCGTGTAAATTAAAAAATTAGTGTCACTCATGAATACTATGATAATAATCGAAAAAAATAATGTCCTTAGATTTCGAAAAAATTAATTAGATCATAAGATTTTTTTATGATTAAGATAGTCTATCACTCGAGTTTTCAAATGAAATCATATGATTCTATCATCAAAACATCCAATTGAGAATATTTATTTTCTTTCAATAAATTTTTGCAATTTAGTAGCTATATTTTAATACCACGTTAGAAAAATAATTGAATAAATATGTGTAAAATTATTCTCTTTTTCATTTTCGTAATGTATAGATTTAAATGAAACTGTAATAATAATATAAAGAGTTAAATGAGATCACATATATAAAAGATTTATGTGATAAAAAAATTCAAAATGAGAAAAAATATCATGAGGATGAATAATATTTTGTCACTACAAAATGAATTAGGATACAATTTTTTTCTCTAATTTATATAGAGGAATTAAATAATAATCTCAAATTTTAATTTTGAGTGTCACTTAACTCTTAAGATTAACTCTTGAATAAAGAGATGGGTATTAGAAGAAGAAAAATTCTATATCCTTCTAATTCATCCTTCTAATAATCCTTCTAATACTCACATGATAAAAATGCCCCATAAAGTTAATTTATTTACAATGGATGCCATTGTGATGTGTTAAGAGAATTATTAGGCTAAAGTTTAGGAGGATATAGCAAGTCTCTTAGAAGAATCTTATTAAAATATTATTTTTTTGTGAAAGCTACATAAATCATTATTTGAATTATGAACTTGGAAGTTTTTTTAGCTCTCCTATCCAATTAGCACTTGCACAATGTTCTATTTTTAATAAAAAAAGTGTATATCCCTGCAGAAAAAAAAGATGAGCAAAATGACAGCTGATGTGAGTACCAAGAAGAATTTGATGACGAAATCCCCAACGACTATTTGGGATGCTAAGCACTGCAGCAACATCTGTTGATGCTAATTGTTCTGCTTGGGATTCCAAATAAATCAGCCTGCTCACATGTGTACACCGGAATGCTACCAATTTGTGCTTGTACTTAGGGCACTTCATAATAGTATTATTATTCGACTAATTTAATTTAAATAAATATATATTTTTTTAAAGAAAATATTGATAAGAAGATTCGAATTCTAAATTATTAACACTCTCATTTTTCAATTTCGAAACTCAAACTTTACTATCATCTGAATTAACTCTCATTGATAATATTATTCTAAATGTCTTTTGTTATGAAAAATAAGAGAGAGATAAATTAAAATAAAAAAAATACACGGATTTACGAGATTCATTCTAATTGGACCACGTCCTCGGACGACGGTTAAAATTATTTTTTAATGTGAAAAAATAATATATGATACAACATACATAATAAATCAAACCCTAAGAAGTTTATATATGAACTTCTAATACAAAATAGAAAATATAAATCCTAAGAAGGATTTTGAATATATATGATTTTGTCAAATATGTAAAATTTTATGATGACATATATATTTGGTTCTTGTCTACAATAATAGGATTTGTCTAACAATTGATTATTTTCCCTTTGCCCCTTTTCTGGAGATTATAAAATATTACAGAAATAAATCTAAACTTAAAATCTGTGAAGTATAATTATCTCTGTGCAATTCCCAAGTGTTAAAATTAAACTTTCAAGTCATTTATCATTTCATCAACCTCCATGACTACTGAAGATTCTTCAATGGTAACAACTTGGAGGAACAATCCAATTCTGTGCAAATTCCTAGTGTTAAATATTTTTAAGTCATTTATCATTTTTATTAATCTCCATGATTGCTGAAATTTTTTCAGTCGTCAACTTGGAGCAACAATCCAAATCTCTCATCATGTAGGAAGATCTCCCTTCATGTAGTGTGGAACCTCTTGTCGCCTAGACCTACCACATTCTAGCATTCAAAGCCATGTGTAAGAGACAGTTGGACAATTCATCATAAATGATAAACTTGATAAATTATAATTTTTTACTAATTTAAAAGTTTATCACTAATTATATATTGAATGATTAAAATATGCTTTACATAGTGCATCCTTGCAAAATATGTGCATTATGATATTTATCTTCATCATTGTATACCCTTTTTGTGATCGTTGATCCTTACAATTTATCATTGTACATATTTTTGTGAACTTGATTGTACTTGGGATGAGAGGTCTTGATTTCAAATTTAGGATCGACTTATCTTACAATGTTACTGTAATTTTCTAATTTCACCATGTGTATTATGGCTTTTAGATGGAGAGAGATAAATAATAGGTTGTGGTTGAATGTTTAATGCTATTTTTCCAACACAAATAAAATATTACACTTATGTTCAATGTTGAATGTATATTAGTGCTACACGTTACACATATTATTGTGCATATTAAATCTAAATTAAAATAATATATTTTTTATTAAAAAATTAATGTCCATATGATTTATTTAATATTTTTTATTTTCCGCTATTGTCCAAACATCTAAACTATTTTTCCTAATTTTAGAAAATTTAGAAAAGAAAATGTGCCCTTTTGAATTAATTCGACATGGACGTCAATCCTACATCATGCATACTTCTATAAGGGAGCGTTTGGTTGGGTAATAAGACCTGGATTAAGGTCTTATTCCTCTTATTTGAACCAAACGACTTTTTATTCTATCAGATGGGGCCCACAGCATTAATGATGATTGGAATAAAAAGTAGAGAATAACTTATTCTCTCTTCTCTATGGACTAAGCTTATTCTCGTTGGATTAGGATAATAGGACTAATTTATGGATTAAAAAAATTATTATCATGCAGAGTAATATGCAACCAAACGGGGCCTTAGAATTAATTGTTCTCATCTTGCCACTGACCAACTCCAACGACCAGCTCCAACCACACAACATAATTCAAACCAGAGGCCACGAAACGCTTGAAATGTAAAAACCTCCATGTCATTATTGTTATAGTAGTGACCATCCATGATCACCTGCCTGGAAGATCGCAACTGTGACGCACAGGGGCCAGCAACAAACGCGGTTTGTTACGCGGTATCTGTTGGCAGCGGATCACACGCGATCAGGGCGAAACGGCCGCAGCGACGTGGGCGGAGTGCAGCGTGCATGCGGCTATATATGTGTACCGGACGCGTGCAGGGAGCCCCAATCGCGTAGGCGAATCCCTTCTCTCTTCCCTTCTTCCTGCATCAGTGGTATCAGAGCTCGTTTGGTCGCCGGCGAATCAATCTTTGGTCCCGAGATTCACT
>LTAE01007660.1:0-20283 GCA_001647135.1 Pontederia paniculata | reverse complement strand
TTCTCTTCATTTTTGTCAAGAATTCATGCTTAAGACGATACTGAAATTCTCGTTTAAGCATCTCTATTATCTACATTATGCTAATTGCTTAAGCTTCACAGTAGTTCCATAAAATTTATGCATTTCTCTGTTTTTAACTACATAACTGCTAAGTGTTTTTGTACCATGACATTCCAGAATATTGAACAAGGGAAGACATATAGGCTGATATTTTATGTTAAATCACTTGATTCACTTAACATAACTGTCTCATTACAAAATGGAGATGGACTCATGAAACTGACTTCACTGAACATATTGTGAGTATCTCTGGATTTTATCATAATCCTGCATCGTACAATTCTCAATTTCATTGAACAACGCCAATGTTCTGTTTTCTCGCAGAGCTGAGGCTTCAGATGTGTATAACTGGACAAAAGTGGAGTATCTTTTAGAAGCCACAGGGACAGATAGGAATGCAAGTCTTCAATTGACAACTACCAAGAAAGGTGTTATTTGGTTGGATCAAGTATCACTTATGCCATTGGACACGTACGAGGTATGCTAATATCAGTTGAACTTTGAACTTTTACTATTTCGACTAATAATAACAGTAGAAATAATTCTGGTGTTCAAAATGAATATGTTTTATATAGTTCGAAAGAGGAAGCATAAGGTGAAAATGCTTATAGTGGATTCATACTCAATTCCTATTTGACATTGAAGTCTCCAGAATCTACCTGCAGCTTGTTTTTCCATATTCTCTGATGAAAATTAAGTTTATTTGACAGTAAACTGACCTTTACATAAATATATTTGAACTTCTACACATGCTCACAATTATCAACATTATGGAATGATATGTAAAAGAAAACGTAGGGACCATTTGATTTGGATGTTTTGTTTCCTAGAAAATGAAAACATGAACAAATTAGTTTCAAATTTAGAAAATCTTTCCACAAAACTTTTTTCTTAAATGGTTAGGAAACATAAATTTTCTTTTTTCATTCTGTCTTCAACTGAAAAGGCAGTGGAAAATTTGAAAACAAGATTATATTTGACGATACATTAATCTTTAGAACTTAAAACATTAAAATCCTGTCTTTTCCCTTTGCAATTAACTGACCTGTGCGTGCTGGCAGCCCAGTGCCCTGCTGGCTGCACAGGGGCTGGGGCATGCACACAGCCCAGCACGTGGTAGCATGCTTCCCAGGCTCTGGGCTTTTCGAGAACACAGCCCAGCTAGAGAGTTTTGCAGCCCACACGCTGGGTTGTTCACAAACACATCCCATCGCGTGCCTGCACACAATGCATGGTCCAGCACTCACCCTGCTGGACCAGTGCGTGACTCAATGCAGTACATCTTTTTTTTAAACAGAAATAAAAATGCTAAGGCAAAAGAACCCTCTTGTTTTCCCAAAAGAGTGAAAATTTAGAAATTAAACACTTTTTAAAATGAAAATATAATTTTTTTCTAAGATCGATCGTGCTTAAGCTCTTAGAATTGTGATTATAAGTCATGTCATCACAATATCTATCTCTATAGAGGTTAGTTCATTGTGCAAGGAAGTCAAAATTTTGATTTAAAAAATTTTGCTAATTTAATGCGTATAAAATTCCTTTTACTGAATTCACATCATTTCAATTGATAATGTTGTATATAAGAAACAATGTGATATTCCAAGGAGACCGAGTTTATGTTGAGAACATCTTGAATCATATCTCAAGTCTGACTAATGAATGGTCATACAACAACAAAGCCTTATCCCACTAGGTGGGGTCGGCTACATGGATCACACGACGCCATTGCGCTCTATCAGTAACCATTATCACTGTACTCGAGCCATACAACGCGTTACTTACGGGTAACGACCTAGCATTAGCGCAATGTATTCGTTGATCCATGTTCATGAGATTCGACGAGGTTTTACGTTGGCTGTCGAGGCCTAACACAACCCTCCTCCTTTATCCGGGCTTGGGACCGGCTATAAACATAGGCGGAGTTAATGAATGGTCATACCTAATGTAAAATCTTCCAGTAATAAGCTGTAACTTTTATATTACAAAATCTAATGAAGATATGGATGGTTAACAACTTTGGTTAACCATCCTTTTGTTCCTTCAAAAAAATATGTTATATGGGCCAAAGATGAACGATCCGGGACAGAACAACAATTGTGGCAAGAACTAAAAATGTCCATAACTAAACTCATCCGTTGGGAACAATTTTTTTTTTCGGAGAGGAACAAATTTATGGTATTTTATTGATGTCTTCTGTTATACAGGGCCATGGATTCCGGAAAGATCTCATTGCTATGGTCGAAAATCTTAAGCCTGGTTTCATAAGATTCCCCGGTATGAAGCGTAGCTTCATCTTCATTATATTATCGTGTAAGAAGTAAATAATATAAGGAACATTTGCATAGAGGAAGCTACTTTTCTCATTGATAATATTATGTTAGTACTAACTGAAAGATTACAGTGCTACATTAATAATATGTGGTAAGAATTGACCTGTCAAATTTGATTCATGATTAAACAACTACAAAATAATTCAGCACTAAACATATGCCAAAATAGAAAAATTCTTATGATGTGAAGTTATTTATCACTATAGGAGGTTGCTTTGTGGAAGGCGAATGGTTACGAAATGCATTCCGATGGAGAGAAACAATTGGTCCATGGGAAGAAAGATCAGGACACTTTGGCGATGTTTGGATGTACTGGACTGATGATGGACTTGGATATCTGGAGTTTCTTCAGGTTGACTAGATTTGAAATTTATGAACTGACGAATTAGATTTACAAGTTACGTCTGGTGTTTAGCATAACTCATTTTGACCATTTTCTGCAGCTTGCAGAGGACCTGGGCGCATCTCCAATATGGGTTTTTAACAATGGTATTGTCATCTGTCCAACATGTGATCTGCTATTCAAAAAACAGTTCGTGTTTACACCAATTTTTTATTTTGCAGGAATTAGCCACCAAGATGAAGTTGACACTAGTAGTATCTTACCTTTTGTACAGGCATGATGTATTTATTTATTTTCTTAAATTATAGTTCAACTTAGTAGTTACTCATTGAGAAAATTTCTGAACAATTTAAGCTTAAATACTAGAAATGGGAATGCTTAACTAAAACAAGTAACTTATCACTATTCTGTATACTGCTTGTAGTTTGGAGCTACTATCAATGGATTCTTAAGATATTTTTTGAATGCAGGATGTTCTAGACAGTATCGAATTTGCTAGGGGAAGCCCAAACTCAACATGGGGCTCTGTTAGGGCAAAGTTGGGGCATCCAGAACCTTTCCAGCTGAAATATGTTGCTATTGGTAATGAAGACTGCTGGAAGAAAAATTATCGAGGTATAGTATGTTTTAGGTTGGCTTATCCTTGACGTTTCCTCATGTTATCAACCGATTGAACATACCTGCAATCTTATTGGTGAGGAAAATATGAATCTATTATTGCTCTGCATGGTTTCCTATTGTTATCAACCAATTGAATGTACCTGCAATCTTATTGGTGAGGAAAATATGAATCTATTATTGCTCTGCATGGTTTCCTATTGTTATCAACCAATTGAATGTACCTGCAATCTTATTGGTGAGGAAAATATGAATCTATTATTGCTCTGCATGTCTTTCTTTATCCATGCCGTGATATTTTATTCCGTATTACAATGAACATCAGATGTGTGATATGCTGGAAAGTTTTACTGAACTGGGAAATTACTTTTTGTGTGTAAAATATTTTGATCTTTACTCAAAGGGAAAAAGAAGGCAGGTTCACGTTTTATATTTCAAAGAAGTTCGAGTAGTTTGACTAGCCATGGTAAATATTGATATGTTGTGTTCTTTTTCTTGATATCTCCATGTAGTCTCGAGGTTCACATGAGGACCAACTGGTGGATGGCCTTTTTGCTTCATATGTATGTTCTGCTGTTACATCTAAGTTATATATTGTGCTTCTGACAACTGTTTGAGCCACCAAACAGTTACATCACAGTATTGCATCATGCTTATCCTTTGAGTGCACTTACATTCATGTAGTCCTTTGCAAGCGAACTACTATAAAACTGAAACTAGTTTTGTTGGCTCTGGTAACTAACTCCAGTTTTCAGCTACCACAATTGTTGATTATCATTACTATGAGAAAAGCTAAATGTTGATCATCATTACTTCTATTTGATATTATGTATGGTCTAGTTCATGTACTGAGATGATAATATGTTTATTTATTGTATGTAATAAAATATGTTTTTGTTTATAACCCGATGTTTGAGTCCATGATTAGAAGTTCCTTACTTGAGGTGATTTTTGAATTAGAACATTCATCATTGTTCTCTTGAATTTGATAGGAAACTACATGAAGTTTTTCTATGCTATAAGGGATGCCTATCCAGATATTAAAATGATATCGAATTGTGATGGATCTTCTCGCCAACTGGACCACCCTGCTGATCTGTACGATTTTCATGTAAGCAATTTTCTTTTGCAAACACTTTAGATCTTTATCTTCTTTTTTTTTGTGGTGATCCATAGTTATTTATGATCTGATATTATATTCATTCTTTTGGTAGGTTTATACTGATGCTAAGAGTTTGTTTTCAATGAATAAACAATTTGATCACACATCACGTTCTGGACCCAAGGTATGGTGATGAAATATTATATGCAATCTTGACCTCAGTGCTTTCGGCTAGTATATCCAACTCTTTAGTCATACTCCCTCCCGTAGATGGTTAAAAATGATGGATCCCAATTACTTTTTTTCATTATTTCCAGGCTTTTGTTAGTGAATATGCTGTTACAGGAAAAGATGCTGGCACTGGTAGCCTGTTAGCTTCACTAGGAGAGGCTGCATTTCTCATTGGTTTAGAAAGAAATAGGTAAAATTCATTATGAACAGTACATTAGCCATTTTGATATGTATTTTTATGTTCCTAGAACTTTAGTTAGTTATCATCCATTTTTTTTTACAATAGCGATTAAATAATTTTACTTGTAATATGGAATTTGGTATCTCATGGATGATGAATTAGAAACCTTATATTCTCCCAATGACATCATTTCATTTTTTGTTTTAACTTGTTATTGTTTTACTCAATCCTCACACGCTCTCATTCTGTAATGATTTTACAAAATTCACTCGCAATCAAACTGTTTTTGTTTGAAGAAAAATAGAGAGAAAGACAATTGGAGCAATGAGACATATTTCTGATGTTTCATTAAACATTAAGTACAACATATAGGGTAACTGACCACTAAACATAAGTAGAAATTGTCTAATATCTATGGCAACTCAAGACTCTAACCAAAGGAAAAACTGAACAAATACAAATATATAACATAACACATCATGTCCTAATACATTATCTAACATTTCTCCTCCTTGGATTAGAGACTTGAACACATCCCAACTTCATGAATTAACTAATTGAAACGACCAACAGTAAGAGCCTTAGTGAAGACATCAACTATTTGATCACTTGTCTTGTAATACTTCAACTCCACCTCTTCTTCCTCTTGTGCCTCACGTAGGTAATAGGACCGCAACTTGAAGTGTTTAATCTTGCCATGAAAGATTGGATTATGAGCAATTGCAATTGCATCATCCAAATCCATAGTAACTTCTTGAGCCATACCGCATGCTTTGTTCAGGAGACACTTTGATAGGGGTCCTGGAGTCCATCAGATTAATGAGGAGAGAAAAAGTTAGTTTTTGGATTCAATTGGAAAATGCAAAAAAGTCAATATACTAAACTAGCATTACAAACTTAAGTAGTATTAATAAATAAATAAAAATAAACAATAAAATGTAAATAAAAGTATAGATATTAATGAACTAAAAATAACAAATAAACATAAAATATGATTAAAACTAAAAATAAAATGATAACAAAATAAAAGTTAATGATAAAAATATAACAATTATAAATTAAACGAATAAAGTATTAAAGGAATTAATTTTAAAGTTAATAGATATGAAAAATGATATATAACATAAATAAAATTGTTAAAATAAAATTAAAACTAATATCATAATAGTAAACAAAATATTATTTAAAATATACTGATAGAAAAGTAAATATGAGAATAAAAATTTATTTAAATAAGAAATTAACAAAAGATGATATAAAAAATAGATTTATTTATGATATATTTGTTCTAATTAAACACTTTCGTCAAATTCTTAACTTCAACCAAACAACGTAATTCATTTTTCAGAATTTCATTTACATATATCCTGACCAAGGAAAAGTAATTTCTGTAAATATAATTCATTACAAGATTTTTAATTACAACCATTGACATTCCGAATTTGCAATTACATCAAAACAAATTGCCCCTTAAACTCTTTTTAAATCCAAACTGATACAAATAACAATCAATTATCCTATGCCATGCTCTAGGAGCTTGTTTCAATCCATACAAGGCCTCTTCAATTTGTAAACCTCATCTTTTGGTCTTTTAACAACAAGTTCTTCTGGTTTCTCTACATAAATGTCCTCGTATAGATCATCATTTAGGAATGTTGATTTCACATCTATATGATAGATGATCCACTTTTGCTGAGTAGTTACAACTAGTAGCAATATGATGATATCCATGCGAGCAACTAGAGCAAACATGTTAGAGTTGTCCATCCCACTCATTTGAGCAATACCCCTGCACAACTAGTCTCACTTTATACTTGTTTACTGTGCCATCTGGGTTCAATTTTGTCTTAAAGACCTATTTGACACTTATAATTTTCTTGTGATCAGGTTTAGGCATAAGCTTCCATTTCTTGTCCTTGTTGATCATGCTCAATTCTTCTTTAATAATTGATACCCATTCAACATTTCCTTTTGCATCCTCAAATGTTGCAGGCTCTAACAAAGCCACATTACATCTGCCATAGATCTCTATTAGTCATCTTGTACCTCGCATGGGCAGATGATCAACCAACTCACACTCAGTCTACATACGAGTTTCAACTCCAATGCTCTTATTAAGCATTTCTTTCTTCACATATTGTCTTATCCCATCTTTTATCTTCATAAAACATCACATCTCTACTCACAATGATATTTTGCGCGTTGGGACAATACACTCTGTAGGCTTTAGACTGAGAACTATACCCCACGAAATATCAGTCTCATCTCTATGTTCAAGTTTATCTCTACTGACTAAAGCAGTCAAGTAATAACATAAACAACTAAAGATTCTCAGTTCACTAACCTTTGGTTTATAGTCATGTCATGCTCTAGTTCGGAGCCTATTCAACAAGAAAACAACAATATTCGCCACCTCTGCACAGAAGCTCTTGGATAATTGTTTGCCTTGTAACATGCATCTTGTCATATCCACAATACTTCTATTTTTTTCATTCACTCACTCCACTCTATTGATGGGTGTAAGGAACTGTGAACTGATGATTTATGCCTGAATCCTTCACAGATAGTTTTGAACATTTTTTAGATATACTCACCACCATTATCAGTTCTTATTGTTTTGATCTTGCAATTTTCCTCATTCTCCACTTTTTTTGAACGCTTCAACAACTTCTTATTTCTGTTTAAGAAAGTAAATCCAACAAAATCTTGTACAATTATCAATAAATGTTACAAAATATTTGCTTTTGTTAAGAGATTCTTCAGGCATTGATCCACAGACATCTGAGTGCAAAATTTGAAGCTTCTTCCTTGCCCTCCATGTTGTTATCTGAAATGACTTCCTTACTAGCTTCCCTTGCAAACATGCTTCACAGTCAAACACTTCATTTTCCAAACTGAGGCGTGTCTTCAACTAAACCATGCCTCTGCATAAATTGCAATCCCTTATAATTAAATCATCCCAACCTCCTATTCCACAACTCCTCCTGGGATTGCACACATATCATAGATATGCTCTTTTCACTTGCAGGATCAAATGCAAAAAATTTATTTTGCATAGGAACCTCAAAGAAAAGTTTGCGATCTTCATCTTCAATAACACATTCATTCTTCTCAAATACAATCTTCAAACCCTTTTCAACTAATTGTCCCGCACAAAAGATTTTGATATATCTTAAAAACATAATAGACACCAGACATCAGTTTCACTCCTCCAATGCCTTCAAGTAACACATTGCATTTTCCTTCAACCTTTATAAGGTCATTATTCCCAATTCTCACTCTAGTGTTAAATGTTCTATCAATCTCAATGAAAATTTCCTCATTTCCTGGCATGTGATTGGAACAACCACTATCTACAAACCACCCATAGTGTGAGATTTGGGAAACAAAACCTGAAGCAACAAACAATTACTCCACTTGATTTGTAACTGCTTGAGCCTCTCTCTGCTGAGGGTTCTTTCCTTTGCAGCTTTTTCTCTATGTCTCATCTTCCCACACTTCCTACACTTCAAATTTGGCCTTCTCTAACACCTAAAGAAGGGTGACCCTTGTTCCCATAGTGCTTGCAGGCTTCATAACTCATTTTGCTTTTTGTGCATCAACTGCACCAAAACTAGTCTTTTGAGTACCAAACTGGTTGCCTTGCATAAACATAGAAACTTCTCAATAATTATTTCCTCTCCAAGCTCAACACCTAATGTTTCCAATTTATTGGTTGGAACTAGGAGTTTATCAGCAAAGTCCTGCACTCAATCAACTTCCATCATTTGCACTCTTTCTAACTCCCTCTTAAGATTCAGTGCTTTCATTCCCTTTATCTTCCTATTGCTCCCGTATGCCTTTTCCAGAAAATCGCAAACAACTTTTGCAGATTCCAAATGCATAATCCTATTGAAAATAACTGGAGTAACAACTACATAAAGACTTGTTTTTGCCTTAGCCTTTTTTGTTGTGAACTTTGATATGATGGATAGTTGAATTTTCTCCTAGTGGTGCACTTCATAATCATCTTCCAGTGCACTCCTTCAAGGAACGCTTTCATCCTTACTTGCCAAATTTAATAATTTCTTCCATCAAGAATTGGAGGAGCAGTGCTTGCCATCCATCACCGCAGACCTTAAGATGCTTAAGGCTCTGATACCAATTTGTTGTTTCACTCAATCCTTGCACACTCTCACTCATTGTTCTGTAATGATTTTACAAAATTCAGCACACTCAAGCTGTTTTTCTTTGAAGAAAAATAGAGAGAAAGAGAATTGGTGCAATGAAACATATTTTTGATGTTTACATTGAACATTAAGTACAATACATAGAGTAACTGACCAAAGCCTAATTGACACCTGTAACTGACTACTAAATATAAGTAGAAATTGTCTAATATGTTTCTGTGGCAACCCATGACTTTAACCAAAGGAAAAACTGAACAAATACAAATATATAACATAAACATAAAACATTAGGTTCTAATACATCATCTAACACATCTGATAATTATTGAAAATGTTCTCTGTCCAATATGTTAGCAACTTGTATTTGTTTAATATTTCTAGCCAAGCAAACTTTCCTGAATGATGTGAGTAATCTACTGATCATTTTTTAACTTGGTATCCAATTAACATAAAAAACAAGATAGGTTTAAATGTTACCACACATTCTTTTAGTTGAATCTTGTTGGAGTAGATTCTGGTGAGAGTGACTCCAACTTTAACTTGAATCACAGAATTATTCCAAATATGAAAACTTTTCTGAAAGCTTAATTCGCCTCTCTCAATTGATTTTGGTGCAAAGAGACCTGGAAAATCTTCTTTGGAACATGCCGATATAATTTTGCACTAAAAATTTGTTCACTTAACAATAGTGGTGATACAAAAAAATCAATTTGCCCGAATTTTGTTGTATGTCAAGAACAAAGGCACTTAAATTTGAGAGGAAAGAAGAGACAGCGAGAGCATGAGGGAGCTAGAATTGAAATGTCTCAAATAAGTGGATTATGATGTCTTTGTTTTGTAAGTAATGAAGGAATTCATTTCTTTATACTGCACTGCTTGGACTAAAATATCATTTTATTAATGCACCCCATCGAGAATTGAGATGTCTCAAATAATTGGATCATGATGTTTACTTATAAATGATGAAAATTATAATTGTTATTCCAAATGTTGCATTTTTAATCCAAACAATGCATCTTAAAATTTATTTCAACGTTTGGACTAAAATATAATTTTATTTAATTCACCTTTTAGTTTATTTTAAACAACTAGAGTTATTTTGAATTATTTTACATGTTTTCCTTCATTTTTAAAATACTATCAGTTTTTTTTATTATTTTGAAAAACTCATTTTTGTCAGTTATAATTTATTGTGACTTGAAGTATAATATGTTGTGGTTTTCTCTCATTTCGTATAAGTTGGTTGCAAGCTCTAAACCTGGTTGCTCACTTGTTTACAATTGTTAAATGCTAGTGTTATAGCTACTGTTAACTATGAGAGTACATTTCTGCCTCCTCAGTTTTCTCTTTTCAAGATATTGCATGATTGTTGGCTGACTAACACTGTTCCATTATTTCTTTCCAAACAGTGATGTTGTTGAGATGGCAAGCTATGCTCCATTATTTGTCAATGCTAATGACCGCAGGTGAACACTGAGGAGCATTTTACGCAAAAGTTTTGAGGCTTAAGTTGTTTTATATGCATAGCCAGCATTCACATTTTGCTTTTGTGACATTTTTCCATCACTCAGTCCTCAGTCTCACATTCCTCTGACATAATAGTCAAGATGGAAGAATCATCATCTGTTATGGAGTTTCATTTGCTTATGCTTGCCTAGAATTTTTAAAGATTCTTGTTTGAGTAATCAAGTTGATACTGGTGCCATGCAACCCCTCTTGGTTGCATTAAGTAGAACAAGAAAGTGAATCAGTTAAATGCCTGCATATGTTAAAGTTCAGTTTCAAGTATCACAGTTAAACACTTGAATGTGTGGGTTTTTGCATAGAAATAGCTTTAAATATTATCAAGACGGTTTTCTCTGAACTAGCTTATTCATCTGACATTTCACTAATTCCCCCATCATGTATTTACTTTAACTTTCTCCATTTTCATCAGTTGTCCAGTGTCCACATTTTGTGCCAGTATCTAACTGCCCCTGATATAAAGATCAAAAAGACACGATGAATTGTTGAAATTTCTAAATACATGTAGATATTATATTAGAAAATATAAAAATAAAGATGAATACTTTGATCCTTGTAAACAAATGAGGACCGAAGAAATGTCTTTTGGTTCCACTATTTTTTCGCATTTGCTCTCTGATGCATCTTCTATAAAATATGAAGACTAAAAAATCAGTTATATTCTACAGGTGGAATCCGGATGCAATTGTCTTCAATTCATGGCAGCTATATGGAACTCCCAGCTATTGGATGCAATATTTTTTCAAGGAATCAAGTGGAGCGACCTTTCTGAGTTCATCAATTCAGGCCAACTTCTCTGGTTCATTGGTTGCATCGGCAATCATTTGGCAGGACTCGACAAACAAAAAATACTTAAAAATAAAGGTTATTTTATCTCAATTTCTCTTTGTGCATGATGTTTTGTTTCTACTTATCATTCTTTCCTTATGTATGTGACTGTTGCTCTTGTTGAATATTCTTGATATTACAAGATAACTTTTCATATTTCTTTTCTGTTTTTTCTTATTTTGCACGTGATAGGCATATTGATCGATTTGGACTTGAGAGTTAGCACTCGATTTAGTTAGTACCACCCAAGCAAGTACGATTCATCTGCACAGATAAAGGGAAACACACAATTTACATCATTCACGCAATTAAGATCTGATTAATTACCAAAAGTTTAAATATCAAACTTTTTTACATTCAGTTGACCTGAACATTAATTTACAAGTTTTGCACAGTGGCTTTAATCATTTGAGATATCTAGACTACTGCATAGTTTATATAGTTTTATTTCATTTATTATGATCTGCTTAGTCCACTAATGTCCGCTTAGGATCTTATGGTCTTCTACGAATGTCGGAAAAATATAAAGGCATGTTGAATCACATGAATGTTTAAGTATGAAATGCAATTTTTTTTCCTGGAGAGGCATGGACACAATATGTGCAAATCTTTCCTGCTGTTATTGGTGTAACATCTGATGTAACTAATAGGGATGAATGTAATGGCTAAATCTTTGGCGAGGTATACAGAATGATGGTTCTGCTAATTAAATAGGTTTCAATTGAAAGTGACTGGTCAAATATTTCAACTACGTGGAAATCGTTTCTTGGCAAGCAGATGCCTTGCTTTTACAGAATGGCTCTGTTACAATTCAAATTGATCTTATAACTCAATTCAAGGTTCTCTAGTATACATGGTTCAAGATTATCTTTCTATCCTATTACTTGTCTTAGAACTTCAGAATTCTGTGATATTTTCAATTGCAAATTATCAGGAATTTCAAACTCATCATTTGACAAGTTTGCATTTTAGGATATTTGTATCTTTGTAGCCCTTGTAGATTATTCTTTTGTCATAAACTGAAAAATAAAGTTAAATTCATAACTAATTAATTTTTCTTTGTGCAGGTAGTGAACTTTGGGAGCAGTAGTGTTGATCTTAGGATCTCTGTGGATGGACTGCAAGACTTCATTGGCGGCCCATTTCAATCAAATGTAATGACACTTACATCAAGTAATGTCATGGATGAAAATTCATTCACCGACCAGACCAAGGTAAAATTTTCAATTGCACATCTCCTTTTGGACAATCCAGCAATTTTCTTTATGTAGTTATACGTGATGTAGCTTTCCTCTCATTGTATGCGAAAAAGTAGAATTTGAATGTGCCTGTTTACTGCAACTTGAGGACATTATGATTTATAAGATTATATTTGCATGCTTAACCTTTTTGTCTATATTTAAAGCTTTATCTGAAACTGATTAATGAACTTGGGGGACCTTCGCATTCTGCGTCATAATTTTCTTGTTATGCATCTGTTTTCCTAGCTGTTATTTAAGTTTCGATATTGGATCATGCAGGTAAAACCACTGACAAGCTTGGTACCATACTCAGGATCAGAGACAGCGATTCCTCTCTCCCCATATTCCTTCACGTCAATTGATTTGCCATTTTCCGAGATGAAATATATAGCCTCAATTTAAGCATTAAAAAGACAACTGGCTTAGAAGAGAATTGTATGTCTGAATGAAGAATAATGTAAGATTTGCTGTAAGTAAATTTCAGAACAAGTTGGCAATAGAATATGCAACATCTTGGACATCATAAGGAAATAGATTTGGCATCACATTAATAGTGTAAAGGTGCATGATTGAAATGTCTGTTCTAGCACATTCTTTAAGTAGTGTTTTCATGACAATAATACATACATGCATGTGTGATGACATAAGTTGTAATTAGTTTAGAGCTTTGGGCCTTATAACATAAAATAGTAGTTAGGGCCCAAGTATTCATCTTTCGCTACTTTTTGTATCACGAGATGAAAAGGGAAGGTTCTCAACTCCATTCGCAGCATAATAAAGTTTTGAGTTCTCCCAATTCCTCTGGTTTCTTGGTACATTCTATCACCTGATTTGCTATTTAGATTTGAATTGTCGATATGGTATAACTGTAACGCCCAGAATTTTCAGGAAAAAAATAATAATAAAAGAATAAAGGAAAAGATATGATAAGATAAGATGGAGTATGATTAGGGATTAGGAAAAGAATAAGTATGAGTCAAAATTAAATTATTATCTTAATATTTTTAGTCCTACTCAAATTAGTTCTAAAGAATTCATAATCACAAATAAAATATGAGAGATTAAGTTGACTTAGACTTGGATTAGGTTTTAGAAAACCCCTATAAATAGAGGGGTAGAGGAAGGGGGCTCTCACTAATTTTCCTCAAGTCCAAAGCACCAGAACTTCTCTCTTCCTCTTTCTATCTCTCTTTCTAGGACTAAAGGAAGGGGAAGGAACGCAAATTGAGGAGGAAGAAGGATTAATTAACCTAAGTTTGTAACTAAGAGGATCAACCTCAGGAATTATCATATGTATATGACATATAGTTGTTATAGTTTCATGCATGCGTATAAAGTTATTATAATAATTGACGGAGTGGACGGGATAGAGACGACAACCTACAATAGTCGGCAAACGAACGCGGACCGTGTCAGGCAAGAAACAGATCGCATTCAAAGGTTAGAACGGTCGTGTCATTGGTTGTTTTTCACGGGCGTACACCAGAGCGCCGAAAATGGACCGCTTTGCCCATTAACGCGAGCCATGTTCCACCACAACATTGGAGAGCAACACGTTGACAGACTATATTGAAGGTCAACGCGGCCTACGACGATCTTCAACACGCACCGTGTTTGCCGCTATGGAGGCGGACACGCCTTATGATGGGTCGTATTCGCTGATGACGTCAACACCATGCGTGACTCGGGTCGTGTTGCACCTGAGTGTCGACCACGTCACCGGAGGTAAATTGAAATGAACTGAACATGGATCGGGTCGCCTCGAACCCTGACCACTTGAAGGATAACGCAGACCATATCTGCGCCAAATGCAGACCGCGTCTTGATGGACAGCAGTGATCGATATAAAATGGACCGCATCCGCTGTCTACCGTAGGTCGTGTTCCGACAAACAATGGGTCGTGTTGTGCCCTAACACGGGTCATGTTCCCGATTGAAGATGTCTAAGTTATAGTATCCTAATTCTTTCATTTACTGTTATAAATATGTTTAATCGTACCTATTGATTGGAATTAGTATTGAATGCTAATTTAGTTAGTAATTAATCAGACTTAAAAGAATATATACTAATTGTGATAAGTAGCACATAAAGAGGAGATCTCTGCCGATTGCGGGATTTATCCCGATCGCATGGTTCTACCCTGATTGCAGGACTTTGTCCTGATTGCAAGAGTTTCTCCTGATTGTAGGATTCTACCTTGATTGTAGGATTCTGTCCTAATTGGAGGAGTTTCTCCCGATTGCATGACTTTGTCTTGATTGCAGGATTTATCCTAATTGCGGGACTTGTCCCAATTGCATCTCAAAGATAAGGTGATTGAGTACTGATGAGCGCTTATGGCCTAGCTAGCTATCCTATGACGGAATAAATGAATCTATATGCATTAATAAAGATAAAAGAATGAATTGACATTGAGGATCACACTGACCATGCTTGAACATATTGGTATCCCGCATTTACATGCGATTGATGTTCTCACCATAGGTAAAAAATTGGACTGAGCTTGAACCTATTGAATAGAGATTAATTGACCTTTGCTTCACAGCAATGTAATTGATATTCTTGCAATTGAATTATTATTGAGATTGTTATAATTGAAAAGATGTAATGAAAAGGTAAAGATGTAAAGGAGAAATAGTATTGTTGTTTAATTGATCTTTATCATGTCTTTATATATGGTGTTTCTTCTCTAATTGGAACGTGTCCCCCCAAGCCCCCTCGGGGGGATGTGCGCTACTATTAGTTATGTCTTCCTTATTGTATTTTCTTTACATATTGGACTTTATAGCTCATGGGATGTCGTTTTCCCTGCTTTTGATCCTGTAGGCGAGGGAGGTAATAATGAATAAATAATGACACTGGTGATGCAAGAGTTCATGATGTGAAGGCTTGCACATGATAAAAGTCTAGCGTGAGTCAAACTGATCTTTACCGAGTTTCATTAATTTGTCTTTTCTTTATTGAACAATGTAAAAGGATGATTTATCTTGCTAGACTATTTTATCAAATTTTATTTTAAAGTTATTGCTTTCGCATATTGTTGACCAGTTATTTCGTCAAAAGTAGTGTATCTAAGTATATATTCTTCCACATCGCGGATGTGGATTTGAGAGTGTTACAACAAGAGTTGGTTTTCTGGATCTATTTGTCATATCTGAAGGTTTTTTATCATTAGGCCATTGATTTTGTTGCTACTTCGTTGTCCATGTTCTTCTTGTTCTTTAAGTGATCTGAATTTTATTATTATTCAAAATAATCATAATTCGAGTGAACCATTGACTAAATGGCAGAAAGAATTGATTCCTCATGTTCTAGAAATCTTAAATCTGGTAATGCATGCTTTGAATACAATTGACTATAATCATCCTTTACATTTACATCCTTCTCAGACACCTAGAGCAGTTCTGATTCTATTCCAACTCGTGGGATCTGAAAATTATGCATTATGGAGCAATGACGATGCATAATTCCTTATTAGGTAAAAGTAAGGATGGGTTTATTAATGGAAAATGTTTGAAGGAGCAATTTGATTCTTCTCTATATTATCAGTGGGATAAATATATAATGTGATTTTATTCTTATACACCAAGTGCTCAATCAATTTAGTCGGATATGAAAGAACAGTTTGAGAAGATTAATGATTCAAAGATTTATTCCTTGAAAAGAGAACTAGTTAACAAAAGGAACCAATTCAATGACTAATTACTATAGTAAGATGAAATATCTTTGGGAGGAACTTGATAGGATGATTCCATACATTGGTCTAGTGACCATGCATAAGGTATCAGTTTTTAGTGGGTCTAAATGAAACCTATGTCAAGTAAGGTCTCAAATTATTTTGATGTCCCCTACACCATCAATTAATCAAGTTTATGCAATGGTTTGTCATAGTGAAAAGCAAAGAACTTTTGTAGGAAACCTAATACAACTCATAAAACAAGACCATAATGCAATGCCTTTTCTAGGGACAACAAATTAGAATAATGAGTATATAACCCAAATACAAAAGAAAAAAAACAATTGACAATTATATATGATTTTTTAGCAAAGTTGGTCACAAAATGGAAAATGCTACAAAATAATAGGGTTTCCACCGACTATAAGTTTACAAAGAACAAGAATATGTCAAATTCAACTAGTGCACACAAAGCAAATGTAGAGACAATTTAGTTCACATTCGTAACTGATACAGGAGCAATGATGCATGCATTTCAAACATGTTTTAGGGCATGCATTAGGCATGATTTTGAGTCATTTTTGCATAGTATATATCTATTTTATCTTTGTTTGTTCATATTATTTCAAGTCCAAAATCTGCTCCTTTTTAGTGTTATTTTGTAGGAAATCACTTGGAAAGGCTAAGAAGAGGTTAAAATGGATCTGACATCGAAAAATAACCTTCACATGAAGAGAAAATCAACACCCAGGAGCCATCACAGGCCATGATGATGTAAGATATGTTGAAGGGATGACTATCATGGGTCATTACGCACATATCACGACCTTTATAGGAGGCATTGCAACTTCAACCTAGACCATTATGGGCCATAAGGGCAGTGATCACGACTGCGATGCTCATATTATGACCCTTACAACAGTGGCTATTTCGACATCATATACTTTACAGGCCATAACACCATATTACGAGTCGTGAAGGCATATATCACAGAGCGTCATCACGTATCACGGCTTTGACAAAAGCAGTTGATTATTGAAGATTCATCATCACGGACCGTGAAGGAAATATGGGCTATGAGAGAAGAAGAGATCAATTTGGAATTCTATTCAACGCCCGAGTTACGGGCCGTGACCGATCATCACGAGTTGTGACGACTTGAGATCTTGAAGACCCATATACTTACGAGCCGTGAAATTCTGTCATCGGGCCATGATGAAGGTATGTAAATTTATATGGTTGAGTTTTCGATATGATTTAATGACCAGAAATATTGGTATTTGATCTCAGACCTTAAAGGTTAGATTGCAATATTTCTAAGGATTTGAATGAGTTTTTATGGGATTTCTATCATCACCATTGATCAGGAAGCATATTTGATCGAAGGATTTACATGTATTATGATCTAACACTAGGAAACCCTAATTTGAGAGACGATATAAAAGAACTTTGTCTGGAACCTGAGAAGAATGAGGTTATGATGCTAGAAGCCATTAACCAGAGCAAGAACGTCAAAGAACATTGGATTCTTCCGAAGGATCACTGAGGAGAAGTTAGGATCAATACATCCGTTAAGAAGTTTGCTCTGCATCTTTTCAAGTCTAGAAGAGTATCCCCTTGTTCCATACTTTGTTGGGACAAAATATCTTTTGTAATTAAGATAACTTATCCTGAGTGTTCTTGGTATTAGTTTTTATTCTTTGATAGAATTGCTACTGCAGAACTTGCATTGCTTTCGAGATTTTTAGTGAATTATTTCTTCATGAACATGATTGTCTGAGATTTTTGAATTTGATTTATTAATCATTAACTGTGTAGTATGGTCAATCTATTTGCAATTCATGGCATGTGATTCTGATCCGTTAAGAACGTTGTCGTTTGTGGTCTGTTAGGTCAACCCGTTAAGGGTGATTTAATAGTCTATGGAGACATCTTATTGTATCTTGTATTTACTTCCTAAGAGTAGATCCGTTAAGGGGTATGCTCTGGATTATTTAACATAAGATAGTTGAGTTACTCATTAAAGGAATTCATAATTTATTTTCGTAATCATCTGAAGATTCAAGAATTAATTTTCACATTATATATGTCTGCCTTATAGAGTTCTGAGTGTTCATCCTAAGTTTAGTGTCATCCAGACCCTAGTCATCATCCTATATTACTATTATTAATTATATTTAGATATTATTAATTCTTTGAAAAACCAATCCTAAAATCATTTTTATCTCCTATTAGCCTTAAGATTAGATAGTTAGTTAAACTAATTCCTCATGGGATCGATAATTCTTACTCTTAACATTGTATTACTTGATCGACTAGTGCACTTGCTAGCAATATTTGTCTACAACCATCAAGTTTTTTGGCATAGATTTCTGGGACAAAAATAACACATCAAGCAACATACCATATGACATCAAACTTGAATTGGTTGAAAAACTACAACTATTATTTGATGCAAAGACCGTGAAGTTTCCAAATTGTTTGAATAAAAGGAATGCATGAAATCACAATTCATCAAGTTCTAACAAAAGTCTTACGTGTTCTTGATTTTGATTTCAATTTGAAGTATGTTTCAAAGCTCACTAAAGATCTTATGTGGAGTAATTTTTTATCCTGATATGTGCGTATTCCAGGACCTTTATATACGATGGTGTAGGATTTGCATGCATCTAAAGGGTTTATACAATGGTGGAAGGAAATGACAAAAAAGTAATGTTAGTGATGCATGCATAATCTAAAATATTTTAGGCTTGCATTTAATATCATTTTGATTGAATTTATCATAGCATTCATTTATTCCATCGATTATTTGCTTTTATTTCGTTTAAGTCAGAAATCTTCCCATATTTGGTGTTTATTTGCATAAAACTATATGGAGGGAGCTGAGGAACGACTAGAAAAGACCACATGACGAAAATGAATCAATACCTATACTAGTTACAAGGCATTACACCACATCACGAATCATAACACACCTTAGTCATACACCTCGACTACTACGCCAACTACCACCAACTCAATATTTAAGACCCACAAGGCATCGCCGCGGCCCATGAATCAACCACTCATAGAATGCATTTAATCCCTATTGGCAAACTTCACAAAAAGGCCTAGTTTTAACAATACACAACCACCATCACGATGGGATTGAATGAGAAAATTTTCATATATATATTAATGATCTTGCATTGTCTTCTTCACATCGAGTGACATTTGCAACCTCCGCAGGTGCAAGCGACCATCTCTAATTCGGCGGCAACCTCCGCTCCACCAATGACGATCTTCTTCAACATTTTCATCAGAAACTTCAGGGAGAAATGATAGACGAACAAGTGTGCTGTCTCGTGCTACGATATCTGGGCTTCAAACACAACAATAACCGACAACCCACCAGTCTTCTCTAACTCTAGTGAACTCTGCAACCACGCCGCTGAAATCATCTTCTTCGGCTCCTTGACGACACTAGCACAACGCATCAATATCGACAAGGTCTCATGACCCGTTACATCTGGTAGTGAGTATGACTCTAGTAGGAACAAAAGAAGGCACACACTATTGTGGTCTTTAACTCATTTTACCTGGCACAACTCTTAATCTCACGGCCCGTTACCTTTGTAACAACTAGTGATCTGGCAGATATAGATACAAAGTCCACTGTATGGGTTGTGATTTTATCCTACAGACCACAACGTCACCATCTCATGACACGTGACTGTAGGATCTAGATGGCACCAAGAGAGGAGGGGGTGAATTGGTGTATAAAAACTTTTACTACTTTTGTTATGCTAGATTAGCTGAAACATATTTAGCAGAAGCATATAAATTCAAAGGCAAGTAGATAGAGAGAGAGATCAGAGAAAAACAAACAAACACACAAACACAAGGTTTGTTGACGAGGTTCGGCTGAACTCCTGGCCTACGTCCCCGCTCCTGTCTTCTCGCACCCGAGATCTTCGAAGATCACTAACTCCTTCTTCAA